>JARVGQ010000781.1:23320512-23350614 GCA_031762355.1 Hypsolebias martinsi
AATGCTGCAGATAATACATGTTTTTATTGTGTTTACTCTGTGACACAGTTCACACTTGGACTTGTGATTCTGTGCGTTAGAATTTCAGGGATGACCTGCAGAGTTAAATGTCATTAAGCAAAATAAGAAAGAGGAATGATTAGACCTTTGAAAGTTTTTATTTAACACAAAACAAAACCAATGTGTCATTTTAAGTGCAGTAAACATTTAAGTAAAAGTTGTCTGCCTGTAAAATGGAGCATTAGACCTAACAAAGGAACAGGGTCTGATCATTTCAACTCCAGTTTGTCATCAACTCTAGTTAAAATTCTGTCTAGTCAACCTTGTAATGGGTCAATAGTGAACAATATTTTAACTTCTGACACCATTTTCAAAACTTGGACTCGAGTGTTGAGCCATTTAGAGACATCTCTTGTCTCCTAACATCCCAAGAACTGACACTTTTTAATATTGCAGCAAGAATTTATTGTTCAAGTTGAGAAAAAGTTGGTTTTCAAAGTTTTTTGAGTCCATTCTGGTTCTTTTGGAAGAGAAAATCTGTCCTGCTGTACTGAACAGTCTTTCGATAGTCTTTCAATAGTCTTTCAATAATATTTCAATAATCTTTCAATTATCTTTCAATAATCTTTCAATAGTCTTTCAATGGTCTTTCAAAAGTATTTCAATAGTCTTTCAGTAGTCTTTCAATAATCTTTCAACAATCTTTCAATCTTTCAGACAGTGATACATACATTTATTACATCTAGGCTTGATTACTGCAATTCACTCTTGTTTGGTATCAGTCAGACCATTGCACGACTACAACTGGTCCAGAACGCAGCAGCCCAATTTTTAACCAGTACAGGCAGAAGAGAGCACATTACACCAGTCTTGGCCTCCATGCACTGACTACCGGTTCATCTACGAATCCAGTTCAGAATTCTCCTGTATGTCTACAAATCGCTGAACAGTCTCGCCCCTACCCATCTCGCTGATTTGATACACCTGAATGTCCCACCACGTTCTCTGAGGTCAGTGGACCAGTTACTTCTAACAGTTCCTGGAACTCGTCTTAAGTGCAGAGTTGACAGAACCTTCTCTGTAGCAGGACCAAGACTCTGGAACGAGTTACCTCTGCTCGTCAGACAGGCCCCCTCCCTCTCGGTTTTCAAATCCCATTTAAAGACTCACTACTATTCAGTTTCTTTCAAAGCCAGTTGATCTGTGTTTGGTCTTTATATTTATTATCTGCTACGTTTTTATGTCTATTTTTTGCACTTTAATGTGTATGTTGCTTATGTGTTGTCTGTTGTTTTTTGTTTGTACAGCACTTTGGTTGGCCTTGTCACTGTTTTAAGTGCTCTATAAATAAAATGGTAATTATGGTATTGTTCTTGACCCAAGCTTGCCCTTTTGGACGTCTCCCTTGGACAACCCCAAAATCAGTACTCTGCCTTGCTCTTCTCTGTTTCTGCCTCCCCACCCCCACTGGCTCTTGAACGAGGCGTACACTTTCTTTTCCCTCTCCCTGTTCTCCTCTTGCTTTTTTGCTCTCTGTCTGTGTTTCGGAGCAGCTCATATTTTTACACATCTTCCGAATTAAAACCACTGTTTTGGATCTGACCATATTGACATTTGATGCAAATGACATCTCCTCAACAAAGTGACAGGGTTCTGGAGAACCCTCATCTGCTGTGATGACGCGTACAGCTGGATATATATCTGGGGAGGTGAAATGTGATGTGTACCTCTGCTGTTGATCGAGGACGCCGAACTTGAATATAATTGGATTTATGATAAGTTTCTCGTTTTTGGAATAGTCTGGTTCCTGGTTTATCAGCATACAAAGAAGATGGCCGCAGCTAATTTGGCCCTCTTCAGGCTGCCGCCTATGTGAAGGTTTGGTTTGTGCTTTGAGGACTCAAAATCAGATGATTTTTGAGCTAACCCGTAAGATGGAATTGATTTGAATTGCAGGCCACCTGCTGCTTTGGGACTCACCTGCATGAAAACGACCTTTAATAGGCTCGTAAGCACGGACCAGTAGAATGCACCCTAATCTGGCCGTTTCGGATCTTGGAAGTACCAGTTAAAAGTCAAGGCTGACGAAAAAAATAGTCTGCCTGAATAAATCAACAATTGTGGATTATCTGAGGCTGACTCCCTGGTTGGCCTCAAAACAGGCCGACTTATTAATTTCTCCTGGGAAATGTTTAAACTAAGGAAAAACTGTCTATCACACACACCCACCCCTCCTTTCATCTTCTTTGGAGGATTATCAGAACTGTTCCGGCTGACCGTCATCAGGACATTGAACTATTAGTGCTTCATCTACCTCCTTGTCATCAAATGCATATGTAACATGTTCATAAATGTGCTTGCTTGCAGAATATTTTTATGTCTTAAATCGTTTCCTGTTATGACAAGGTGTGAAGAGGTCTTTTTTTTGTAATGCCACTATCCTCTCCTTGTGGCTTTGTCCCTTTTTTCTATCTAAATTATGTATTCTGAATAGGATAAAAAGACGGTGCTATATATCAGCAGCTACGTGCACTCCTCCCATATTACGGACGACTGCACAGACATATTCTCGTTATATCTCAGTGCATTGATAAAGCTTATTCTGAATGTGATTCTGATTCACAGCCCTTGATGTCATCCTCTGCAAACAAGAAAATGATTACTCCTTGTTCTTAACTGGGAAGGTTAGTGACTTACATTTATTATTCCCAGACCCTTCACAGTCCTATTAAGATCACTAACTCTCATATCTGCAGATTTCACATGGGCCCAGAACCAGACCTCCACCAATGGTGATTTACTAATCATTTTAATCATTCCTGGTCTGTTGTGTTGTGCATGAATCCTAAGACCCAATCTTGACACATTATCAATATTCCCTCTTTAATAAATCTGTTTTTTGTTGTTTAATTGCGTGATCGGATGGCCACACAGACCTGATATTGCTCATTCTTGATGGAGTCACAATTCTGGCTCACCTTTTCACCTCCACCATTTTTGCTCTATTACTACCTCACTTTGCTGCTTAAAGGTGGACTTGCTTCGACCCCCTTACCCCCTCAGTCCTCTGAGGAAACAGAGACAGTCAGTTTTGTGAAAGAGCTTTTACATTTAGTTTTTTTTTTATTTGTGCCTAACGGATGTTTTAAGTTTAGCATGCAGTTAAGGACATAGAAATAAAAGTTTAGTTTAAAGTACCAAACTGGACTTTCGGTGTCAAGGTGGCAAATGCCAATCAGTTGGATTTCCTGACTTTTTTTTACTAAATATTTGTTCATCAAGGTATGGGGATGAAAGGCTGTGCGGAAAAGTGTTTAAGGTACGAATCTCATGTTTATAGTGCTTTCATGAATACCGATTTAGTATGGACAGAATGATGGGCTCTGATTTTGAGGTTTTCTCTTTCAGACTTGTCGATGGAGGATGAAAGATTCTAGGACCAGGTGAAACGGCATAAGATTTCCAGGAGGTAAGTAATTAACACAAAGAAGTGACAGGTGGACCCAGAGGTGGTATAACAGTCGAAACTGGAGTCCTTATATTTCCAGTGTGTCTTTAAACATTTGTGGGGTTTCTTCATCTCCTTGCAAATCAAGGATGCAAATTTGTTACATATTTTTCCTCAAAGTAATAAGTCATAGAGGATATCTCCAACTTTTCTCAAGAGGGCTAGATTTGTATTTTGACACCTGCTTGATACTCTCCTCTCGAGTACCTTCATTTAAGTCCTACATTGTTCAGCATGCGTTAGTATGGTGGGAAAGAAAGGTTTTTGAAAAGCAAGATATACTAAACTAAAATTGGAACATCAACAGGAAACTTCTGACAGACCCAGAATTGTAACATCAGTAATTCTTTGGATTAGCTGGAAGGATAAGCAAACCAAAATCACTGTTCTGACGGAACCAAAATCCTCAGCACCACAACAATCACTTGTCACCAGTTACAATGGACAAGCTAAGCTATCCGAATACCAGATAATCTCCCAAAACTTCTTTAACAATAAAAGTCACAAAGTGTTGCTTCATCCTCAATATCTAGGAGGAGGATGTTCCTGAAAAGACCCACATGGATCACAGTGTGTCATGAATGTGCACACCACCAAGAAATGTATCGCCACTGTATCGCCAAAGCAAGAAAACAAATGAATCCACTTTCATAACAGACATACCAAGAAAAACTATAGCCCAGCTGTAACAGAATCTATTATTCAAGAACTAGAGACTCATAGGTAGCCAGATCCATCAACAGAAGTTTAAGAATTTGTATATGTAATCATTTGAAAACCCATAAGTGATCAAATCCATTAACAGGAGGCAAGGGTTGGTCTATGAAGACATATGGAGACCGACAAGTGACCATATCCATTAAATGGAGGCAAGGATTGGTTTACGGAACCATCTGAAGGCCCACAAGTGACCATATCCATAGACAGGAGGACAGTCATACTTGTTTTTGAGTGATCGCCAACTATACAACTCGACTGACAAACCATCTGAGTCTACAGTCAAATAATATATTTTAAAAATGGGTCCAGTTCTTCCACAAAGTGTCCTCCACTAAATTAAATCATATATTTGGAGGCATCTGCCTAGGTAGATACTAACATGTCAACTTGGGTTTGATGTGTAGGACAAAAAGTAAAGTTTAGTACAAGACCTGCACATTTGCAAATTTTCTTGCAATTTTGTGTTTTCATCTGGTCTGCACAAGTTTCAGTCCAGCTGGTTCTAGGGTCAGGGTTGGGCTTCAGACACAATCAGAATTAAATACTGTACATAGAAAATAAATACAACTTGCTTGTGTGTGAAATAGTCAGATACTGTAGGTACAATTTAATTAAAAAGAAAAATAGCTGGATAGAGTATGTTGAAAGGTTACTTGAGTGTGTCAGCTTGTCCCAGCTGTGGTTGCATATCTGTTGGGAGGTGGGGGAGTGCATTTGTCACCTCCCCCACTGCAGTTTCTTGTATGACAGAGCTCCTTTGAGTCCATCTCCTCATCTTCCCATGGTCACTGCACCCCTCCCTAGGCTCAGACCTCTGCACCTCATGGTGCCAAAAGGTCATTGAGGGGTCCAGAGTGCAGGGCTGCAACGCTTGTTGGAGTCATTTAGTGTAAGATGGAGATAATCCTCCCCTGATGTCTTCTCGGGGGGCTCAAGCGAGTCCAAATGAAGTCACCAAAGTGTGACAGGTGGAAGGAGAGCGAGCTAATAGTGTTGGGGACTTAATTCCCTCCACCCTCCAACTTTTTCTCTTCCATTCACTGAGAAAAGAACAAACTTACCTCCTGGAGACAAGCATAAAGACGTCCTGGTGAGTGGCTGATCAGAATTAAAATCAAGCTTCAGCTGTCAGGGTCTCTAAATAAACTCATCAGAGGCTTCTTTAGCCTCACAGGTTCACCGCTGCTAACAGTCTTAACAGTCTTACTGTTTGGTTTTATTAAATAAAACTATCTTGTGCTTGTGGTACTCTAACACTTTTGTACCTCAAAATGTATCATTTATACGTTGTACATTTTGAACAAATTTACAAACATTTTTCCTATAAAAAGTCACTGAATCCTCTTGAATTCTTCAAAAACTATTTGTTGGAGATCTACTTTAGCTTCTGGCTCAAGTGTTAATTTTCCTATACAGGTAGTCCTCGACTTAAGGCACCCTCGACTTACAGCAACTCGGACTTAAGAACGGGTGTGCGGCGCAGTGTTAACATACATTTTACATGTATTTCCTCGACTTACGGCAAAAATCCGGACTTACGAACGGGTTTGCGGCGCAGTATAATGAGTTCCGACTTATGTTAAAATCGGGTTACGAACGGTTTGTAGGTACGGAACCCGTTCGTAAGTCGAGGACTACCTATATTTAAATTTTAACTATTGTCTTGCGCATTTTAGCATTTAAGCTACTTTTTTTTTCTTTTGACTGTTTCCTCAGGGGTTGCTGCAGGAAGCATTTAGCTACATTTTGACCATATAAGCTTCTAGGTTTTCTCTAAACTAAGCTTTTGTTCAGATATTTTGAGTTTTAAGTAACTGTTTTGTCAAAGTTAGCTTTTAGTTACATTTTTATAAACTTAAGCTTTAGCTGCTGTGTTGCTGATTTCAATTTTTAGTTATGGATTTCTAAATTTGAGCTTTTATTTGTTTTTGTTCTTTTCTTTTACCCTTTATTATACAGGTAGTCTCATTGAGTCACGAGAACTCTTTTTTTTTTTTTTTTTTTTCAAAAGAGATCTGTTTTTGGGAGCAAATGGTGGGTGGTTAAAGGCCTTGCTCCGGGGCCCAGAGTGGGACAAATGAGGGTGGAGACAGGTGTGGGTGTTTCACCTTTTCCACCCACATTTTGATGTTGATGGTACTGGAAGTTGAACCTGCGACTTTCCGATCACATGCCCGTCTTCTCCAACCTCTGTGCCACCACTCCCCCTTTTAGGTTCAGTTTTACTAAAGTAAGCTTTAGTCTACTGAGCTCATTTTAGTTTATAGATACAGTTAGCTTAATTTTGTTTTATTTGCTACAATTTTTGATTAACTTTACATTTTAGGGTGGATATGCTCATTGTAGCTTTGGCTACTGTGTAGCTAATTTTAGCTTTTAGTTATACATATTTGCTAAGTTTAGAACTGAGTTATCGTTCTGCTGATTTTAGCTTATTATTGTTGAGCTAAATGTAGACTTTAGCTACTGTTTTGCTTATTTTATCTTTGACTATGGTTTTACTTTATTCAGCTTTTCATTATACAGTTTAGCTAAGTTTATCTTTTAACTACACTTTTGCGATTTTTAGTTAATTTTGTAACTTTGTCTTTTATCTTGAATTTTAACTTTTAGTTACAGTATTCCTACTTGCTAATTATAGCTTTTGGTTTATTTATTTATTTTTAACTAAGGTCTGTTTCAGCAATTTATTGCAACTTCACATGTCATTCAGCTCGTAGTATTCAAGCTGTATTTTTGTAAAAAAAAAAAAAAAAAAAGGTTTTTCTAGTTTTGTTGGAGATTTTTGTTGCTGACGGATTTCTTGCATTTGATCTGATGCCTCGAGGGAAGACACTTTAATAAAATTCTCGCATTCTGAATTTAAAAAAAAAAAAAAAGAAAAAAAATATATTTTTTTGTGATCTCTGCAAAGACCAGCTGCAGAGACGTGCTCGGTTAATCCCCACCCCGACAGCAGAGATCATATTTGCGTGTGGCTTGCTGGGATTCCAGAGTTTTGGTCAGTTAGATGTGAAAATGTGATTTCATCACTCAGCACCAGCCAGATAAGCGTTGTTTATTGTCAACTGGCATGTATAGCTATGAAACTTAACTCTAAACAGTCAATGGACTCTCTTTATCATCAATTGTCTGTTGGGGGGAAAACTGTAAAAACTGGTTTCTGGTTTATTTTGTTTGAGCTTTACTCGACTTTACCAAAAGAAGAAGAGGGAGCTGAGCTGCCAAGAGAAGCTCTCCTTTTACGGGGCAGTCTATGTTCCTACCCTCACCTGTAATCCTGAACTCTGGTAAGGATGGATCCTAGTCGCCTCCCTAGGGAGGTGTTCTGGACACTGGACATATCCATCCGAGAGGAAACTCTGGGGAAGACCCAAGATTATTACTCTGCTGGTTTGGGGACACCATGGATTCCCCCCAGAAGAGCTGGAAGAAGTGGCTGGACCTCCCTACTCAAGCTGCTGCCCTGAAACCTGAGTTCAGAACAATATGATGGATGGATAGATGATGGAGTTCCTCACCCTACCTCTAAGGCTGAGCTCGATCTGCCTATTAACGAAGCTCATTTCAGGAGCTTGAAAGGGACATCCAACCTCTTGACCCCAGGTGAGGGTTGAAACGTAGACAAACTTGTTAATCTAAAGCTTTGCTTTTTGCCTCAACTCTTTATTCAACAAATGACCAAAGCAACGCCCTCATTACTGAGGACAAGGCCGTGATGTGTGGCTCCATCTCCCACTCCAGCCTACCATCACTAAGGAACTAAACACCCAGATACCTGAACTCTTCCACCTCGAAAGCTTGTGCATCCAAATATCATCCTTCAACATCTTAATGAGGACACATGAAAATCTAGCGGAAAGTCAAAGTATTTTCACTGTGTGCATCTCCCCTCCCCCACAACAGTTTGTTGGCAGACGGCAGGTATGTCGCAGCGTTTATGAGGCATCGCTGCTCCTTCAGATGGAGTCCATCTGTCACAGAATCACAGAAACTTCTGACATGAGCTGACGGCTCAGAGCCAAGATTTTACTGAGACGAGCTGTCAAACGAAGGAAGGACTCTCCCTGGAGCCGGGCCTTGCAAGAATTCAAATGTCGCTTCGTGTTTTTTGTTTCTGGTTTTTTGCAGTTTTTTTTTCTTTACAACATTGATAACATTTGTTTGGGTTTAAAGTTTCTAAATCATCTTATTGAACATTTAGTTTGCCAACTCAAAGGCGTCCAGGTCTGGATAAGTCTCCTCACAAGAACTTTGTTTAAAACTTTGGCATTCAAGGCTGCGGATGACATGCATTCCTTCAACAAATGCTACTTTTTAATAAACTTGTAGTTTTTGCATCAGCTGTAGATCTTGAAGTTGTTCAAGCTTTTCTTAAAGAACAATTAAAAAAAGCATGTATTTACTTTTAACTTTTCAGCATTCTGGACAAGATTTCTACTAAGACCACCTTCATCTTTCTCTTATCTGTGGTTGGATCACAGAGGCAGGACAGAAACCCAGACCTCCCACTCCCCAGTGACTCTCAGGTTTTTCCTCGGGGACCCCAAGGTGGATCAGAGAGGATATAGTCCTTCCAGAGTGTTCCGGGTCTGCTCCAGGTTTCTTCCCTTTGGTACATGCCTGGAAAATCTGGAGACATCCTAACCTGGACCTCAAACCACCTCAACTGACTGTTCCACAGAATCGCCACCTTGATGTGGTGGAGGGATTTGATGTGGTGGAGGGATTTGAACACCCCCATGATTCTGGGGACTCTGTTGTCTGGGACATCAGCCCCTGTTAGGGTCTCCCATGGAAAATGGGTCTCAAGGGAGGCTTGAGAACAAGAGCGAGTCAAAACTGAATATGCTTCAGGAAGCCTCGCCAGGTAAAGGAAAACTGGGCAACCATCCTGGATCCAGGCCAGTGGGCAGGGTGGGCACCTGCTGGTTGAGTCTTGGCTCCTGCGACCAAACCCAAAAGAGAGACAGGATGCCACCTCCACATGGGCCCACCACTTCTGAGGAGGTCCGTCACAGTGTTGATTCCTGGCACCAGAAGCTGGCTGCAGGGACACAGGGTGTTAATAAAGACCATGTATGGGTTTTCTTGAGTCAGTCTGTGGCCACTGACTTGAACTGCGTTTGCTCCAAATGTCACTAAAACTGGTCCAGTGGTTGATGAGATATTTTGCTAACAGACACATTGTTTTATAAATATCTTGTATTTGTAACTGCAGCTGAGCTGTAATCTAGTCTAACAGTCTGTGAATCACATCAGGCTTAGTTAGTCACCCGGCACTCCTTGTGCTGTGAGAACAGGTCGGACCGGCGCCGTGACTCCCTCCTCTACCTGTGCCTCCCTGACTTCGTACGTTCCTGTGATCCGGTGGGCCAAACCCAGCCCGTGGTTCTGTTTGGGCAGAATGAGTTCAGAGTTCTGCCTCCTACACAGTCATTAAAACGGCCTCATGCAGCCGGAGCCGAGCGAGGATCCATCAGTCGTGTCAGATGAAGGCGACGCTTCCCCCCTGATGTGAAAAAGCTGCAGCTGGAAAAAAAAAAAAAACACCACCACCACAACTGCACAGCAACGTTATGGAATGTTTTATATTTGGTTCAATCTTAACCAATTTTACTGCACGCATAAAGAAACAGAACATGATTTCATCACCTTTAACTCCTGATCTGTGAAACCAGTTGTCTCCTGAACTGGTTGCAGCAGCAGCTTTTTGATGTCTGCAGCCAAGGGAGGGGTTATGAATAAAATATTAGGTTAAAAATAGCCTTTGGACTCGGGGCGGGCAGAAAAGACCCATTCATCTGCCTTTTTGCAGCATGCACTTTTATTTTCTCATTTTTTTCCTTCATTTACTTGAAAGGAAATCCTTCAGACCTGCGTGAAGTTTGACAAAGAACAAGTTCCTGCAGTTTCCTGGAATTTGAAGGAAATCTGTGTCTGTGATGCACTTTGGTAAAAGATGGAGCACCGGAGCATCCATCTTCAACATTTTTTATGACTCCTGATCAGAGCTCTTATGTGTGGCTCAGTTTGGGATGGGAGAGAAAAGAGGCTAATAATATGCTCCTGAGACACTCGGAAGTCCTTTTTTAACCTCCGTAAACATTTTTGCAAACAGTGCAATGATTTGTTACAGTTTCATGGCACAAAGACAGTGACTTGTGTGCTTCGTTTAGTTACTGTATAACCTGGAGTTTGAAAGCGAAGTGAAGCACTCATAGAGCCACAAATGGTGTGGTGGGTTGCAGTTATTGTGAAAACTGATTTAAAACAATGAACGGTGTTTCATTGTCACCTTCCCCAAAGACGAGATATGTAGACCTTTGAAAGTTTGAAAATTACATCCCAAAGTGTAAGATGACCTATTGTCTAGGTAAATGTATAAAGAGAGAACTTTGAGAAGAGGCTTTCAGCTCATCCTCACATAAGCTGTGTGAACATTATTTTACACAAAGCATTAGCCTTTATAATCTCATCGTATAAATTCTAGTTAATGAGCAGCTAAATTTATAGAATAGAATTTATTTATAGAATTTGGCTAAATTGCCAAATTCTACAATTGACTGACAAAGACTTGGGGCAAATCGTTTTTCACCGTTCATTGCTGTCAACCCAGTCGTTGTGCTCAGTCATGGAGAACTTCTTCATCAGAATCCACATCTGACAATAGGTCTTTCTGATTCCTGAGGTCCAGGTTCAGGTCCAGTTGAATATCCATTAAGCTCACGATGTGTTCCGACATTTCTCCACATTTCTCAAAGTCCCAAAGCTTCCATTTTCACTGCTATCACGAGTGTAACCTCACTCTGTTCTGCCACAGCTGGCTGTGGCATCAATGATGTCATCAACCAGCGACGGTAACTCTTCAGGATTGTGACGCACATGCTAAAAACAAGTCAGTAAACTTAAATTGAAATTGCTAGAATGTTACATGGAAGTGTTTAACTTAAAAGATAATAGGAAAAAAACTCCAACTTGACCTTAAAATAGACTACTGTATTGTAATTACCAATGACATCATTACCTACAATAAACAACCAACAAACAAACTCATAAACAATAGCTCGTTGTCAGGGGATAAATTACCCAATTTAAACGAATCGTTTTGAAGCTTCTGGGACGGAGTATTTAATAATAAGAATAACCCAATACATGTAATGAAAAATGCCCATATACTGTATATATATATTTATATATTTATATATCTCGATATAGATATAGCTATACTGTATAAAGATTTTTTTTCTTCACAGAGCAGAAAATGATTTTTCTCTGTCCTGATGCAAACGGCTGAAACACGTCAACATGTTTGTCAGACAGAACCCTCCAGCTGAGGCCAAAGTTCCCTCAGTAATCAGCTCCATCTTTGTCTCTTTGTCAGCGGTTATCTCGTCTGCTCCTCGGGTCGATCGGTCGGCTCATCGCTCCACGTTCGCAGCTCCTCGGGGTTATCTGCGGACACCTCTGATAAGAGCGGGCCAAGCTCAGAGCCGTTTATTGAAGCTTTCATGTTTTTTCCATGGACATTTTCGTTTTTTTCCATCTTGTATAATGAAATTAAACCTCCTGGCTTCTCCTCTTGTTTAATTTTTAACTTAGTTTTAAATGAAAAGGCTTCACCTTTCATCTCCGGCTGATCCCTTCCCAGGGGGGTTTGGGTGGGAGAGGAATGTACGTGGAGGGGAGGGGTGTGTTGTCGGAGGGTTTTGTGTGTGTGAAGGGGTCATTTGGTCAGTTTGCTCATCAGTACTCGAGCTGTCTGACTGGGTCTTCTCACCATCTTGTATGACCTCTCCTCCTGACCGCCGAGCTTTTGTTCCCAAGGCCCCCACCACCACCACCGTCCCTCACTGTACTCTGTTAAAAGCTCAACCTTTGTTGGGACTTCCCATGATGCAATGAGGTGTTTGTATTTAAATTGTCATTTCATGATTTTTCAAATGAAGCGGACACAAACTAAAACAGAAAAGCCTTAACTTAATGTTTTTGCTGAAATCACCAAAAACCAGAGAGCTCTGCCTCACAATGAGATGTCTGTTTTTGTCCACGAGTTTGGACCCCTGGTCCTGGTCCGGATGCCTCAGGTTTGAAGGGTGGTGTTGCCACATAGATCTTTCCATCGACAATCGTTACATTTAACATCTGGGCCCATTTAAGAATCACATGTTTGGAGTCATTGTCCTGTTGAAGGATGAGCAGCGCAGGATGTACCTTTCCAGAATGCCTGATCGTTTCCCCGTGCCAGATGCAGCAAAGCAGCCGCAAAACAAAACTGAGCCTTTATGTTTCAATCTTTTTGTTTAAAGCATAATTTCCATCCATCTTCCAACACTTTTCTGCAGTTGGGTCATGGATCAACAAGTTGCGGACAGAAACCCCGATATCTCACTCTCCAGCTCCTCCTGCGGGGACCTCATGGTGGTCTCAAACCAGACAAAGAGAAATCTTTGTGTCCAGAAAAGCTCCTGCGTATTTCAGCTCCTTGTGTCCAGGATCTCATTCTTTCAGTCCTGATTCACACCTCATGACTACAGTTGAGGGCTGGAGCACAGACTGATAAATCAAGAGCTTTGCCTAAGATGGACTGGAGCAACGCCCTCATTACTGAGGAAGAAGCCCTGATCTCCTGCTCCATACCATCATCATTCGAGAACAGGACTCACAGTTCACCTGCTGTGAACACAGAGCTGATGTGACCGAAATAAACCCCGTTTTAGTTTGTCGTTATGTATTTATGTGAAAACCAGTCTGTTGAAAGTGGAGCCTCCTTTTCTCATCAATATAAAACAAAACGAAAAACAAACCAGAAAATGACGCACATTGTTTTTGGAGTTCAGCTTGTGTCAGTCTGATCAACCTGGGCTCGCATTTCATCTTGCATCCACGTCCTTGGGTTGGCTCCATTCTCGTGAACCTTCTTTGTTTCGAAAATCTTGTTGGCTGCTGTCAGAGGAACACGAAGCAGCTTTACCTTTACCCTGAACATCTCTAAACTTCTTCCTGAGCTTCTCGGACAGTTCCACTTTTCTGTGGTCCACGTTGGTTGAGCTGAACACAAAGAAATTGATGATTGGCTCAAAAGTTCCCTTAAAAGAAGCTCAGTGATGAAAAGCACCTGCGATACAAGCTAAGGACAAAAACTTTACTACAGTGCAAACATAGATTGTTGAAGGGAACCAACAAATTTGTTTGATATTTTAAAATATTTTTGTAAAATAAACAAATTATTCTTTTCATGTTTTCTCGTTTACTTTCTCACAAATTAAAGGTTTGCAGAAATACGTCAGACATTTTCTTTTAATTGAACCACTTGGCAAAACGTTGATTCAGTGTTCTGAAACAGTTCCTGGTGGACCGGGGAGTGCTGCGTTTGGGTTTCTGTCACGGACCTGCTGTGGAGATGATTGTCTTTATTTATGACGTGTTGACAGATCATGTGGAGTGGCCCCCTGGACACAGCGGCACACTCTGGTTTACGTTGTCCAAACTCACTTTTATGGGGTGTCAGTAATTAGTTTGGTGTTTTAAAGCCGTCGGCCACGTGTTGATGGCAGTAATCAGCCTGAAGGCCGCACGACGAGGCCCATGAAACAGGACTTTGGGTCTCGTTTACAAAGTTTTGTGTTTGGAGTGTTAACTAGCTGTCAAAAGAGTTAATAAAACACCAGCAGGAAGTGAGGATGAGTGTGATGCGCTGAGTTTGGGTTTGAATTTACGTTCTTATGGTGATTCTCTGTCACCTTGATTACTGATCCAAAAGAAGGTCTAGAAAATGAGCTTGACTCGATTAAACCAAAATAAACCAACATTGGGTTCATTTCTTGTAATTTTCTTATCCCTTGTCATAAAAGTTAGCCTTGTTCAATAAATTAAAGCTCAAAGCACTTGTTGTGCATGATCCGCAGCTACTACCACACCAAATTGTAGCTCGCTATCTGCAAAACTGACAGAGTTACCACCATTAAAGACAATTGACTGCGGCGGACATCTTAATGATTTAAGATGTAACCCCAAAAGTTCAGGAGCTGTAGATGAACATCCAAAACTTACTTCCTGAGAGTTTCACTAAAATCCGTCCAGTTGTTTGAGATATTTTGCTAACAGACAAGCAAGTTGATTCCAACACTCTGTGCCAAAGTTTTAAGCTGAAACGAGGAGCACTCAAAGGATGTGTTGAGAATGACTCTCATCCATCACCACACCAAACTGTAGCTCAACGTCTGACAATCTGAGCTGCAGCTGTTTTTATGTTTGCCAAGCTGCATTAGCTCTGGTGGCCATCTTGAAAACCCAGTTATTTGTAGATGCGCATCCTGTCATTTTTGTACTATTAGCGTTTAGCATTTACTGTACTTAGTTTATATCTTAGATCCTTATTACTGTTTATTTTTACAGTTTATATTTTTGCTATTTTTGGATGTAGCTGGGACCCAGTGTACACTATTGTGTTCCACCTCATGTGCCACATGTGATGCGAATGACAATAAAACCTGCTTGAACTCAATAACTTCCTGAAAGTTTTATTAAATTTCTTGCAGCGATTCATGATATATTTTAGTACAAGGATATTTGCAACTACATGATCGCCCTTCCGGGGTAGCGACGGGTGATGAAGAGCAGTCAGAGGACAACAGGAGTGTGATCCATAGGCAATAATCGAAGCTCCTGCTGAGCTGAACTTTTATTTTGAAAGTCCGCCTTCCGGAATCGTCTCGCGCGTCTTGAAGCAGGTCGGCTTCACGGCGGCGGCTCCTCTTCAGACTCCTTCACACTCCCCGGGAGACGGAGCGGAGCGGAGCTGCCAGCAGGAGCCGCCTCACGCGTTAGACAGGAGGCTCCGCGCCGGAGAGGAGGAGGAGATCCGCGGCCAGCCCGGGACCACCGGACCCCCTGGACCATTAAACAGCGCAGAGCAGGAGAAAGAGGAGTTTGTGCGTTCCGATTTGAAGCGTTCAGACTGAAGGATTTAAACCGGTTTTGTGGATTGTACTGGTTCTGGATGACTTGGATTTTCTGGAAGGTTTCAGGTAAGAACTGTTACTGTGCTAAAACTGCTCCACTTTCTTGTGGATGCGGGCGCGCCAGGTTCTCACTGACCCCCCACCCCCACCCCACCACACCCATCAGGTGCAGACCCCCGTCCTGCGCTGTGGTTCCGTTGAAACCTGGACCCGCAGAACCGCCTCCTGTGCACACGTGCGCGCGTGTGTTTAAAACGTCCAGTTTGGTGATTTTTACGCACAGTCTTGACTAAAGACGTGATTTCTGGAGGAAACAGCTTTGAGCGTGAACTGCTGGTGTTCAATTCCAGTAGATTCAGTTTGATGGCAATTAATTTTTATTCCCTTGGACAAAACAATGTTTTGATTTCCAGATTGGGGAAGCGGTTTGAAAGGAAAGCTCTTATTATTGTCAGATATATATTTTAAAATAAAAACCAAACCATCCCTGATTGGAGCCTCCTGGCTGCAGCGGTGACGTCTTCACGGGCTGCGCGCGAGCCGCTCCTCCCTGTGAGGGGGGCTGAAGTTTTCTTCACCTCTGCTTGAAGGAGTTCCTCTCCTCTTCAGGACTCAGCATCCCTTCTTCAGGCGCGAGACCCTGAGTGAGAACTGGTTCAGAGCAGCGGGTGAGGCTGGGGCTGCATGTGTGAAACCGGCTCAACAATATATTGATAAATGCATATTATCGTACAAGAGTGATCAATAAATCAGATCTGTTGGATTCATGTGTACATGTTCTGTGGAGAACAGGACATGGGGTCAGTCCGGCACTCGGGACTGAGGTCCACACCTGCTGTAGATGATGGTGAGAAGAAAAAAAAGCAGGTGGGGTGGGGGGTTTATCGCGATGTTGATAAAAATCGCACATCGCAGTTTGTTTAATATCGAGCAGCTCCGATCCTAAAGTGGTTCTGTTTGTCAGGATCTGAGTCTTTCTTGCTTGTTTCTCCATCAGTCTCTGCTCCTTTAGCTCCGCCCACTTTCACCTGCCAGGTGTTCCTGCTCCCTGTCTGTAGCAGCTCAGTTTTAGTTGTGCTGTGTCCAGTTCTGCTGGTGGTTATTCCGTAGTTCACGTTTGTTGTTGCTGCTTTTTGTTTTGTTTGAAATTTTTTTCTGTTTGTTTATTTCGGCTCCAACACCTCCACAAAGTTTTACGTCTTAAAACTGAAAAATGCGACAATGTAAATTAGATAAAAATTAACGTTTCGTACCTGCAAAGAGTTTTACCTGTTTTAGTACCATTAAATTGAAGACTCACCTGCCGGTGTCAGGATGTTCAGAACCAAACGCACGGTTCGGTACCGCAGAGTCACGGCACTTTGACGCACTTTGTTTTTCAAACCTGCCTGAGAGTGTTTACCAGACAGGCTCCTTAACCCTGCTGCTGCCCTCAGGTCAACAGGAGCCTCTGTTTTAAGCCTGCGGGGTCTTCTTGACCCAAGGGCAACAGGAGGGTTCAATTTATGTCTTGTATCAGAAAAGTCTTGTCTTGAATGGGGAGTTCCAGCACCTGGTTCTGGATGGAGATGTTCATTTTGATAATGTTCTTCAAACAAAAGTAAAGATTTACAGGATTCTACACCGGAGTGGGTCAGGTTTCAGAGTCCAGTTCTGTCTGATGTGTTGAGACAAGAACCATGCTCTTCTTTGGGTCACGTCAGAAAAAAGTAGGAAACTGTACCGACTGTGGCTGACCCAACTGGTGTGGGGTCGTGGAGATGTTTAGCTGAATGTACGAGAGCGTTGAAGTCATCAATTTTAAAATCCCAAAATATATTTTAAATTAACAAAGAACAAACAGTTCTGACCCAAACAAAAACAACCCTTTGTAAACATGTGATTCCACCATCAGACCTCAGTAAATTCAAACAGAAGTTCACAGGTTCAGAAGTCTTTTTTAAATTTTGTTATTTAGTTTCGTCATGAAGCAGAACCAGAGCCAAAGCTGTGAATAAAACATGAGCTTCAATCAGGCAGAACTATTTGATCATAAAGCTCCGGGGCAGAACGAAGAGCTTCAACTAGTTCTTTAAGAAGAAGAATCTGTCCAGAAGACCTGACCTTTTTGTTAGATGTTGAGCAAGCATCAGGATAGCAGTTTGGCAAATTGTAGCTCTGTTGTTGCCATCAGTAGCACCTGTTTTGCTAATATTAGCTCAATTTTTGCTAAAGGTAGTATCTGTTTCATTCATGTTTTCCAACTGTTCTGCTAATTTCAATTCAAGCATCTGGCCAGCTTATTTTAGCTGCAGTTTTTACTTTTTTTCTGTTTTGCCTATTGTATTTTTAGCATCTGTTTCACAATTTTTAGTGCTAGTTTTAGCACATATATCGGTAATTACGTTATATCTTATACTTGGATATTTTAAGCTCATGCTTTGCTCATTGAAGGATTTGTTACCTCCTAACTTGTGTGTTTTATCGGCTCAAATTTTCTGCTAATTGTAGCATTTGTTTAGCTACTTTTTGCTATGGTTTTGCTTATTTTGCTTACAGTTTTGCTTCTTTTATCCTTTGCATATGTTGAGGAGCAAGATAAAACTGCTGAACAAGGAGCAGGAGGTTTGACGGGAAAACAAACGATTGATAGATAAAGAAAATAAAATTCATTAATCCTGTTGCTGTAGCATTCGCTGGTGACATTGATGCTGAACTACCTTTTTCTGTTAGCAAAATATCTCATGAACCCACCAAAGAAAACTCCCAGAGAGTAATAACAGAACACCAGCTTGTCATGTAATTAGCGATCTTTAGCTACTGTTTGGCAAAATTTAGCACATGGCTATAGTTTGTAGTTTACAAACTATTTTAGTTAAAGTAATTTAAATAAATTCAGATACTGCGTTTAGCTACTCATGTAATTAGTAACTGTTTTTGTCAATTTCAGCTTTAATTTAAGCAAATGGTAGTGGGGGTTTTTTTGTGTCTAAAAAAGTTAAGTCTGGTCCTCTGGACATTCAAAAAAACAAAACAAAGAAAAAAAAATATTTTTGAATGTACAGAGGACCAGACTTAGCTTTTTTAGATTTTTCTACCTGGATTATTGAGCATGCATCAGGGTATTTTTTTTTTGTGCTCATTTAGTGTCTGTTTTGTTACTTTTAGCAACAGTTTTACAAATTTCAGTTACTGTTTGACTACTTTTAGCTTCAGCATGTGATAAGCGAAGTTGAGCTTTTAAAGGGGGCTTTGAGTTAAACCTGTCCTCCTGGTTCTCCTTTATTGAGCATCAGTCGGGTCACATGCTCCTCACAGGGTCTGCAGGATCAGCAGCAGGGCCTGGTTTGCTGTCATTTGGAGGGAAAGGGGGATTAAATGTTTTTAGCTGAGGATGTAATGGCAGCCGAGGAAAGGGAAGAGCGACTGGATCATGTTGGATGTTGGTCTCTGTCAGAACAGTTTTAACCTTCGTGTGTCCCACTCAGACACCGTCTTCAGGCGGGGGAGATCTGGACCATCTGAAGAGGCGAGCTGTGAGAGAGGAGTCCAACTCTTAACTTTCACTATTTTAGCTTTTGCACCACTTTATCTGATGTTCAGCTACTGTTCTGCTCATTTTAACTACTATCCATCTATTATCTTGACCCTCTTCTATCATTATTTGGCAATTCTTTGGCTAGTTTAAGCCACTGGCTACACAAATTTAGCTTTGTAAAGGTTTTGCTATTTTTAGACTTGGTTCTCATTTTAACTACTCAATTTATTTATTTATTTATTTATTTTTAATAGTATCCTTAGTGTCTGGTTCAATTATTTTAACATCAATTCAGCTAATAGTATCATATGTTGTGCAAATTTTATTCTAATCTGCTTAACTTATTTTAGCTTGTTTTAAACTAACTTAGCTAATTTTCACACATTTTGCAAATTTTAGCTTATATTTGGCTAATTTTAGCTTTAGAATTTGGTTTGTAATTTTAGCCGCTTTGTTTTTAGTACTGTTAGAAACTGTTTTTACTAATTTCAACTCCGTTTTTTTAATAGCAGCATGGGTTTTATGAAATTTTCTTACTGTTCTAATTTCAGCTTTAGTGTCTGTTTTGTTAATTTTAGCATTTGCTGAGCTAATTTTAGCTACTGTTTTATTGCTGCTATTCTTTAGCCACTTTTGTTTTTAGTTTTTAGCTGATGTCCTGCTTCCTTTCGGTCATTCAGCACTCAGCATCATGTTTCTTTTATCGTTTAGCTGTTTTAGCTGTGCATTTTTGTGAAAACAGGTTAGTGTCTGAAGCGTTTCAGGTTCTTGTAGAAACCTGCAGCAGCAACATGCAGGTGTCACGGTGAGCTCAGGGAGGAGAACTTCCTGCAGAACGTGAAAGGAACACTCCAATGTTCAGATCAGAACACCAAGTGGCTTCGGCTGATAAGCCTCAGTTTGGGCTGAGCAGGCTCTTCCTCATTGTTTCGCCTCATGGGTTTTTCACAGCTATTACCGAGTGTTCTGAAAGACTGCGCACATTTTTACTTTTCTGAAGCTCATCATCTTCGTGCAGCAGCCGAAGTCGTGCTCCTGCTCATCCTGAACAAGAGCAGGAGGTTTGACGGATGAAGCATAAAACAAATGACCGACGAGTTAAAAAACAAGACTTAATTAATCCTGCTGCTGCAGCATTCACTGGTGGCACTGATGCTCAACTATCTTTGTCTGTTAGCAAAATATCTCATGAACCCATTGAAGAAAACTACCAGAGAGTAATGACTGAGCTCAGTAATCAGTTTGATTCAAGATGGCCGACACAAAGACGTCTCAAACTGGGTTAGCTTAACAAATAAGCTTAAATCTGGTGTGGTAGTAGCTGAGAGTCCTCCTGAGCACGTACTGTGAGGTGGCAGGTGAAATGCATTCCTTTAAGGCAGAGGCAGGGAACAGATTTTTACCCCAGACATCCAGATGAGGATACGTAAAGCCGTTGAATCATGTAGAATAGGGAAAAAAAAAACAATTTTTGAGAAGACTGATAATGTGGAAGACTTTTTGTTCGGCTTCTTGTAGCATTGTTAGCTTGTCTGATTAAAAAAAAGAAATGTCTCCCAAACACTTTAGGAATATAAGACAGATTTTCTGTAAACTGGTTCGTATGATGAAAGATCTGTTAGTTTGAATACGCAAAAAATAAAGACGAAAGTTTTATTTTTCAAATCTTTAAATCTTAGTTTGGTTCTTCAAACATAACAATAAATAAATACATAACAGGTTTTCATCAATGTATTCAATAGTTCCTGTTTCTGTTAAAGATATCGGGCCGAGTGACCATTGTCCAAAGGCCACATTTGGCCCTCGGGCCATATGTTTCCTACGTCTGCTTTAAAGAGTGTTTGTTTCTGTTTTTATTTATTTATTTTCTCAAAGGACATCTAAAGTTTTGGTTCTCGTTTGGCTAAACGTCTTGATTTGTCCTCGTGTCTTTCAGGTGTGCTGCTGTGAGCTGTTGGACCTCGTCTTCCTGGGCAGCATGTGGACGGAGGATGGTGTCTGAGTCGGGCCTCGCTGCTCTGCGTCCCTCGTCCAGGAGGACGGGCGGGATGACGGCTCTGTGGCACTTGCTTCGGCTCCTCGTCCTCCTGCCTGTCTGCATCTCTGCAGCCAGCCTGTCCACCGCCGAGCCCCCAGGTAGGACCGAGCTTCCGGCTCCGCCCCTTTTTGTCCCACATGATGCAAATACAATAAAACATGGATAGGGCTGTTTGTTTTTCCTTCTATTTTATTTATTTATTTATTTATTTTAGGTTTTCAGTTCAGCGTGTTTTTAACGTGAGAAAATGTGAAACTGTCATCTTTTTATTTTTAAACACAAGAATAGGACTTCTATTCTGTTAGTCCCCTACAAAATAAAATTCCATTTGTTTTTGCTTGGATTCATCAATTCATTTTATCTTGCATGTCCTGGTTGACTAAGCTTCTACCTCGGCATATATTTACCATGTTTATCACGATGGAGTGTTTCTGCCATAATGGAGCTATCACTGTTTAACAGGCAGCTAGGTGGACGACCCGAAAAGTTTTTTTTTTTAAGTCCTCTCAGCTGCAGCTGATTAATGATAATCAAACCACTAACTTTTATTTGTTTGAATTAAAAGTTTTAATGAACTGTTCTTTATAATTGTTCCTAATTAAACAATCAGATTAGTCAGGATTTGAGGGATTATCTTGGATTACAGGACGCTGTTCTGTGTTTTTTTTTCGTTTATATTGCTTCTGATCGTTTTTGAGCCATTGGACCTTCAGCTGTGAGCTCAGATCTGCTGTCAGTCATAGATCCACAGCGTTATTTTGAATAATATTTATCAAACTGTTAGACAGTCTGCACAGTTTGACAGTCTGATTAAGAGGTAACAACATAGAAGTGACTCAAGCGACCTGCTGCAGGTAGGATACTGACTGCTCATGCATAACCCACACTGCCACAGTTGTAACATAAATACATAAAATAATTGCTCAGAGATCCAAGTATTTTCATTAAAATGACTGACCCACTAAGCTTCAGGTTTAAAGTGGGTCTGGCTTCCTTTAACACATTTTCCCTGCAGCCTGTTGATAGTTTACGTCTCATGCACGTCCCCACGTCTCGACTCTTTAATTGTCCTTTGGAGGACTGAGTCTGAGTGGAGACGACGCTGCAGACGTGTACAAAAATCTTGTCTTAAACCGGTTCTGTTCCTTAGAGTCCCCCCCTCCTGCAGAACTTCCTTGTCAAAGGTGTTTCCACAACATCATTATCAGTAAATCTGTTGGCAGCTGTGAGAGCTGCAGAAATCACCGATCTGTTGAACAATGGCAGCTCTGTCCTCAGTCTGTCCTGCAGGGGGTCCGACAGACACTTGAGACACGTTTCTGGATCTGAACGAAACACGACTCCTGTTTGAAGACGTTCGCATGGGCCTGAGTGTCGACGCTACGTAATAAAAAAAAAAAAATTTGCATCATGCAGCAAACGCTTTCATCTGAACCACCAGGAAAATGGTTATTTAAAAGAAAATCTTTTTATTGCATCAGCGTTGATTTCACTTGACTCGAGTCAAATTTACCAAAAAGTCTAATATTTCTCCAACTAGTTGGAACTATAAACATTATTTGATGAACAATGTTATTTAGTTTTTATAATATTTAAAAATTTAAGTCACATGAGGTTGCTCCGGTGTGAGCTCCCTCCAGCTTGAAGGTTAGTTTTGGACATTATCCAACATTCAGCCCTTTGATTTGGACAAGAGAGAAAAATGTAGAAATGAGTCGACCTTCAGCTGAAAATGATGAAGACTGGTCAATGAAGAGGAGCAAGTCGGACAGAGGAGCTGCTGTTGAGAGAGATGATGCTGCAGAGAGCTTCGCTGTCCGTCATCACGAGCTGCTCACCAAAACCATCAGAACATGTCCTCAGATAAATGAGAACTTTATATCATCTATCCACCATCTGCTGCTTGTCCTGATTGGAGTCGTGGGTTCTGGAGTGGATGTAAAGCCAAACTTTGTTACAACCAGACCACAGATTAATACAAAACAACCCTTAGCACACATCCACATGTTAATCCCCACGAGCACACACGTGTGACAGCAGTCTGGTGCTGCCCAGTCGATGGAGGAGGGACTGATTTAACTTTCAGGTTTCACGTCAACTCCAGAACTATTATAAATGGTTTTAGCTCCAGCACTAATCGCGTTAGCTCCAAAGCTAATACTTATGGTGTTAGCTCCAGAGCTAATACTTATGGTGTTAGCTCCAGAGCTAATTATTTAAGGTTTTAGCTCCAGAGCTAATTTTTTTTATGGATTTAGCTCCAGAGCTAATAGTGTTAGCTCTAAGCTAATATTTATGGCTTTAGCTTCAAAACTAATTGTGTTAGCTCTAGAGAAAATATATATGGCATTAGCTCCAGAGCTAACATACTAAACATCACAAGTTGATCATGTTTGATTGTTTAAACTGATGCATTGTGCCTAAGGAATAATGCAAAATTTAATTTTCTCGTCAAATATTATGCCTTTTAGCCTTGTCACCTTGTGTTTTAGTCTCCACTGCAATTGATGTCACCCAGAATGCACTGCACTGGGACAACAATGAGACGTCTCTAAGTGAAAATTGTAAAGATGTACAATTTTTAATTACGTTTTATCACTTGCCACAAACAATTCTTAGCACAATAGAAACCATAAAAATCAATGTGCTCATGGCCGCAAGTTTTAGCTCGCAATGTTGTAGCCTTTTTTGTGTTTACTAAGCTGTGGCAGCCATCTTGAATCTGGTTTAGACTAGAAGTTGTTTTAAATATTTGTTCAGTTGTTACTTTGAGAGTTTTATAAAACCATACAATGGTTCCAGAGATATTTTGCTAACAGACAGATGCACAAACAGGACTGTCTTTTCACATTTAGGCTCTTTGGTAGCTGTTTGTTTTGATCGTAACGTCTCTGAGGCATGTGCTGACATCGGTTCGGGTCCGACACACCCAGCTGTGGTTCTGAACCCGCGGGCTGACACACATCAGGTTTTTAATTACAAATAGTTTGAATAGTGAACAGAAGTACCAGTAGGTTTCACCTTGAGTGTCAGAAAACTGTCAAATGTTTTTACCTCAGACCACAGGATTTGATATGGGTGAAGAAACATGGCGGGCGAACCGCGACTCAGCCAAAGAAAACACTTAAATATTTTTATTTTGTTTTCATATAATCATCAAAAACCATAAGAATGAAAGAAAGCTGCTGTTTTGATGCTCTGAGGAAAATTAAAGTCCAATTAAACCATTTACAAAACCACTCACTAACAATGATTATTCCTGATAAACACATTGTTCTCCAAGAGAGGTGCAGCCAAAATGTTTATGAATGTTTGGTTTTGTTTCATTTGGATCTTTTTTTTTTTTTTTGTCTAAAATAAACTACTTTGTCTGGACTCATGGTCCATACCCAGTCTGTTCCTCGTAGGGATCAATCAGGGTTAGGTCCAGCGTCTGAAGTTAGGTTCTGTGACTGGCGTTAGGTTCTGGATCAGGGTTTAGGTTCAGACTAACCCTAATCCTGGCCTAGTCCTGGTGTGGCTCTGGTCTAGCTCTGTCCTGGTCTAATCCTGGCCTAGTCCTGGTCTAATTCTGGCTTAGTCTTGGTCTAATCCTGGTTTAATCCTAGCCTAGTTTTGGTCTAATCCTGGCCTAGTCCTGGTCTAATCCTGGCCTAGTCCTGTTGTAGCTCTGGTCTAGCTCTTTCCTAGCCCTGGTCTAATTCTGGTCTATTCTTAGTCTAATCCTGGCCTAGTCCTGGTGTAGCTCTGCTCTAGTGCAGGCCTAGCCCTGGTCTAATCCTGGCCTAGTCCTGGTCTATTTCTAGCCTAGTCTTGGTCTAGTCTTGCCTAGTCCTTTCTTAATTTTAGTTTAGTATTGGTCTAATCCTGGCCTAGTCTTGTTCTAATCCTGGCGTAGTCCTGGTTTAATCCTAATTTAGTCTTGGTCTAATCCTGGCCTAGTCCTGGTGTAGCTCTGGTCTAGCTCTGGCCTAGTCTTGGTCTAATCCTGGCTTAGTCCTAGTCTAATCCTAGCCTAGACTTGATCTAATCTTTGTCTAGTCCTGGTCCAATCCAGTCTATTTCTGGTCTAATCCTTGCTAGTCCTAGTGTACCTCTGGCCTAATCCTGGTCTCTTCTTGGCCTAATCCTGGCCTAGTCCTGATCTAATCCTAATCTAGTTCTCATCTTGTTCTGGGCTGCAGACTGCTTGCTTCCTGTCAGGTGGGAGGACTTATTCAGGGTGTGAGGAATAAATAACAGCGTGTAAAAAATAAACTTTTGAAATTAAAAACATATTTCTGAATCTTCAAAGACTTTTTGAGTTTGGGTAGAGTTGTTGTTTTTCATCTTAAGGGATCATCAATCTGTGACGTCGTTCAATACATCAGATTTTTAGACTTTTGGAAATGACCTCACTTCCTGTTTACGTTCAGTTTCTATTTCTTCCTTCAGTTTCAGTTTAGTTAAAACTAAACATGGTTCTGGTCGTGTTGGCTGATAATGATAAACGCCGAAGGTCCTTTCTCCTCCTCCTCTTCCTCTCGTCTTCGTCTCTTCTTCTTCCTCGCCTTCTCCTCAGAACAGAATAATTATTTGTCTTCGTTCTCGCTCAGCTGGTTCCTCATCCATCTTGGTTTGCCTCACTGAGCAGATCCTGGGGTCTGAGCTTCTGTTTGAAGCTCCACATCCAGCTGACACTTCTACTCCTCCAATTAAACGTTTAAACTTGTCTTGTTTCTAGTAAACGTTTTGTTCAAATTGAAGATGTAAAGATTGACTTTTTAAGGGTAAAGGACAAAAAGCCCAATGTAAGGACAGTTTGTGGCACATTTAATCAAATTAAAACTGGACCTTGTGGAACTCCAGATGTTCTGTTCTGGAACGTCGTAGAATCAGAAATTTTACCTGAAAAATAAGAATATGAGGTAAATCATTAAGGCTCATTTTGTCAAACTTGTCACTATTTTACAACAGAATCACAGAATTTCAGATTTTTTTTTTTTTTTTTTGGTGCCACCCCTGTACTTGCACCCCCCCCCCTCCCCAACTCATTATCAATTTCTGGACACACCCCTGGACGTCAGAAGTTCTTTCTGAATCTGGTGTGTTCTCCCTTATCTGAGCTTCGTCCACCCACAGACGTCTCCGGAAGTGGAGCTGAAGGTCAGAGCTGAGGAGCGACGATAGCCAGATCAGCAGAAGGGGTTGAGGTCTCTGATAAAGAGGCTTTGAGCTGACAGGAACCATGAATCCACCCAAAACTGGGTCCAGTTGGTTCACACAAATCCCCTTGTCTGTCGTTTATGGTTCATCAGAACAGGTTCCATCAAAGAAGGAAAGAAACTGTTGACTTGCTGTTGGAGCTGCTTGTGCTCAGAGTATATGATGAGGATGACTCGGCTACTACCACGCCAAATTTTAGCTCATTCTCTGTAAAACTGACGCAGTTAGAGCCATTTGTTCACATGTTTGCTTATGCTGGTTAGCAGTGGCGGCCATTTTGAATCAGAACAGTATTCCCCCCCCCCAGTAAATACTTTGAGGGTTTCATTAAATGTGTCTACTGGTTCATGAGATATTTTGCTAACAGATGTACAGAAATGAACATGGAAAGGAATTTACATGATCACCCACCTTTTGTTGGTGCAGCAACTAACTTTGACCCCTGCCCTGACTCCTGGGAGGTCAGGGCAGGGTTCAAAAGTCAACTGGGTGATTCCTGTTGGTGTTTTCCATCACTTCAGACCAGTGATACCCAAAGGGGGGCTTGTGGGCCCACTGTGTGTCATGAAATATTATGTGATGGTCCCCAGATGAGTTTTACACCAAAATCAATGTTTTCTGCTAAACGTCAGTGACACTGAGCGCCGAAACACTTCCCCAAAACCTGCTGAAGCAACTAAAGTGTTAGGATAATCAAAGTAAGCTAAAATGAGGAAAAAACTAAACGCTTATATTAGATTAACAAAAGCGTAATCCAACATGTTATCCAAAGGATAAACATGAGCACAAAAAAGCTAAAATTAACAGAACAGTAGCTAAACATTAAAACCAGCTAAATATTAAGTAAAAGCTAAAGAAAATCTGATAATGGCATCTGAAGCAGTACTAGCTAAACGGTATCTAAAGACTACATTTTTCAAAACGGTAACTAAAAGCTACAGCCAGCAAAACATTTTCTGAAAGCAAAAAAAAAAAAAAAAGCAGAAAACTAGCTGAAATCTTAAAACAATAGAACAGTAGCTCAAAGCTAAATTTTGTAAAACAATAAAAAATTAATTTAGCAAAACAAAAGCTAAACTTAGCTCTAAATCTGAAAGCTAAAAATTGTGGAAGATTAGCCAAAGGCTAACTTTTGCAAAACAGTATCTAAAAGCTAAAGCCGCAATATAAAAGCTAAACGGAAGAACCGATGGTAAAAGTTAAATTTAGCTAAACAGTAGTTGAAAGCTAAAATTAGAAAAGTAGCTAACTGTTGAAACTTGCACAATAATGTGATGGCTAAATAGTAGAAAAGGTGCCGAAAGTTAAAACCAGCCAAACAGCAACTAACTGATTAAACTAGGAAACTAATGTTGGATTGCTAACAACAGCTGAATAATATCAAAAATCAGCAAAACAGTAGCTAAGATAAAATGCACTCATTTTTATTTTTAAAATTTGAAGAGAGCTTGATTTAAGTTTCCAGAAGAAAAACTTGTAATAAAATTTTAAACGTTTAAAAGACCCAAACCAAAAGACCATGTAGCTTTTCGAATGAGCCAAACATTTGGATTCCTAAACTTGTGAACATGTTAAATGTTTGCTGGAATATTTAGAGGAAAATTATACAAAATCCATTAAAAGCTAATTTATATATTAGTAATTACAAATAATAAATGTGTTAATCATTAATTAATAACTAAAGTTGTTTTAATTACTGTTTTTAGCTAAGATCGTTTACTTAAACAGGTAATATTTGGGGTCTCTGGTTTCTCTTTGGGGACTTGAATAAACCCGGAGCCTCCGTGTTGTTGAGCTGAGATGATATCATCTCAGAGAGCTTCCTCCACCCGTCTGTTGAATTGAAACTGGGCCGGTTCGTCTGTGGAATGACAATTAACTGAGGAGGAGACCCCGACTTTCCTGAGGCTGCAGGGATGGTGAGCAGTGAACAGAGCTAAATCGATTAGCCGCTGCAGCGCGGATGCTCAGTGGATGATGAGAAGGAGAGGCTGAAGCTGGTACTGGTCACGGATGTTTGGTGGCAGAGTCCGTCGTTATTTCTCTGGATCCTGATTCAGCTTGATCACTGTTGATTTTTACTGGGCTTTATTTTTTTACGTATGTTGTTTGACGTCTAACTACTGTTAGCCATTCACATATTAAAACGTTCAGCTCATTCAAGAGCTGGGTGGTGTCAAGTTTGGTATTTGTAATTTGCATACTTTTGAAAATATTTACTTTTACTTACAAAATAATCTAATAAAACATGCTGAATTTTTTTTCTAATCCTAAAAATATCTGTTTTGCTTCAGCATACTACTACTGCTAATACTACTACTGATTATACTACTACTAATACTATTACTACTATTACTACTACTGCTAATACTGCTATTACTATGACTACTACTGCTATTACTACTACTACTACTAATACTACTGCTGTTAATTCTACTACTAATAATAATATTACTACTAATACTACTACTGCTAATACTACTACTAATACTATTACTACTACTGCTAATATTATTACTATGACTACTACTGCTATTACTGCTACTCCTACTGCTACTATTGCAACTAATGCTAAGTGGTGGGCACTAACCAAAAAGTTAACTACGCTAACTGCTAATTTGCTAATGCTAAAACGCTAACTTTTATCACTGCCATCGTTGACTCTGCAAGACTGTTTGTAATGTGACAACGTTGTCAATGAACACAACTCTAAAAGGTTCATAAATCACAGGTAAAGCATCCATGTCTCGTTCAGAGGTGAGCTTTCAGAAATTAATCCGGTCCATCAGAACCAAAGAGGTGCAGCAGAACTGTGCAGTGCTGAAGCAGAGTGATGCATTCAATGTGTGTCGGATGTCTCCCTCATGTCACTGTAATGAATTGACTCATTTTCATGATCTTCTTTGTGGTTATTTACTTTTATAAACTAACTGCAAAGCTGCTGTGCGTCATCATCAATATTCTCTCAGTAATAAATTTGCACAAAAGTAAAGATGAGTGAAATGTGTGAGAGAGTCACGTCCCAGAGACAGTGTGAGGATTGCAAAGCATGCTGGGTCGAAATTATGTGTGCGGCGTTTCTGACTGTTTACGATGTTTCTGAGTGTGTAAATGGGTTTTTCATGTTATTTTCCTGTTCTGGTTTGGGTCGTCTTCATTACTGGCTGTCAGTTGACACCATGAGTCAGAGACTGTTTGCTGTAGATGTGAGGGGGGAAAGCACTACCAAGTGTGGTGACATCACCGGGTGGTGCTTAGCTTTGCTTCACTTAGCTCTGCATAGCATCACCTTGTGTAAATCACAAGTGCTTTTAGTGCAGAGACTTGTCTTTAAAATAATTAACTAACTTGAATTTATCAGATTTAAATTTAGCAGGAGCTAATTCTGCTAAATGTTTTCAAAGTTAATGGAATGCTAATCCGCTAAGCATAAAGTTAGTTATATTATTAGTGGATTAGCTGAACTGTGCCCACCACTGCTAATGCTATTATTACTAATGCTATTGCTAATGCCAATACTGCTAACACAACTAAGGCTAATGCTGTTTCAATAACTGTAACTTAATGTAAAATATTGTTTTTATTAAATGAAGCCTTTTAAAGCTCTTAGCTAGCCATTTGCCATGTTTAGCTTTTAGATAGCGCTGTGCTACCTTCGGCTCTTAATTAGCGTGCTGTTTTTTTAAGTTGGCAATTCGCTACTTTTCAATTTGAACAACATTTTGCTACTTTTAGCTTTAGGCTTAATTTCAGGAAGTCGTTTATATCTGAGCGCTGACTCTGAAGTTTCACAGGAAATTAATTTTCTCAAATTGTAGAAGTTCGTTTGATAAATGAGGCTTCAGCTCGGAGAAGAAACTTCCTCCCTCCTCACTTCTGTTTCCCCTCATCTTCTTGATGTCTGCCGATCCGTACCCTCCTCCGACCCCCACTCCTCCTGGCAGGCTCTCCTGTAACGGTGTGAGGTTGTCGGGCCGGGCCGGATTAAGGCCTTTGTCCGAAGGTATTTACATCCGGCCAAACCATATTAAACAGCGATTAGAGGGTTTCACAAGCGCTGAAAAGAAGAGGGAGTCGTTCCAGGACGAGCAGGATTTACGTTTGGAGAAGTTGTGAAATGGAGGAAGAAAAATGGAGGGGGGAGGTGATG
>JARVGQ010000781.1:23380339-23393947 GCA_031762355.1 Hypsolebias martinsi
TATTTTTTTTCGTTTTTTTTTTTTTTTTTTTTTTTTTTTTTTTACTGATTTCTGGAGTATTGATTAAAAGAAAAACGGAAGTAGCTCTAAAAGGTTGATTTGTTTCTATTGGGACAAAAATATTATTAAATTTATTTTGCAGCAGTTCTGTAAGGCAGTGGTGGGCACGGTTCCACTAATCTGCTAACAGCTAATAGCAAAGCTAACTTTTCGTTTGGCGGATTAGCATTTTGTAGGTTCCGCTAACTAAGTCCGCTAATAAAATTCACTCCTTTGTTCCTGTCTGTTGTGGGCGTGTCTCGAAGAGCCCGTTAGGCATTAATTGTCTACATGTACTCGTGACAAGACGTGCTTGGTCGACGCAGCAGAAGCTAGCTGAACATTTTAGCTCAAATGCTTCCTCTGCTGTGTAAAACCTTTTTTATGCCTTTTATCCTAAAAAAAAAAAAAAAAAAAAAAACAACAAAAAAAACTATACCGTCTTGACAAGCAGCGCTGCACACTGCGTCATGTTTCTTTTGTGTGCGTGTAGCATTTTTGTTTGTCCACCGGCGTTACGCAGACCTTTAACTCTGGTGTGGATTGGCTGAATTGCCTCAAATGACCCCACCCACCTTCAGAACAAACTGAAAGAATCAAAGGAACATCAGCAGGTTTACGTCAGTCCCTCCAGTCGTCAACTGGAAGGAGGAAGACGTGACGCAGACTGAGTGACAGCCACCTTAGCAGTTAGCATTAGCTTTTACCTGTTTAGTGTTTAGAGTTAGCAAAGCTAATTTTTTTTTTGTTTGTTTAGTTGTGCCCACCACTGGTTACAGATTAAATCAGAACATTTAGAACTTTAACCTTGCAGTATGAGCAGGAATGTTCTACCGTTGCTCTCTTCCTGTTGAATCTTCATATTTACAAAGTACATGTTCTGCTCTGACCTCTCCTCAGCTGAGACACCAGCAGTGGAGCCTCGTCATGGAGAGTGCCGTGCCGTCAGACCGGGGGAATTACACCTGCGTGGTGCAGAACAAATACGGGACCATCAGCCACACCTACCAGCTCGACGTTCTGGGTAAACGGCTGGAAATTCACACGAGTTGTTTGTCTGCTGAGCAGCATTCTCCGCAGAACTAAAGCTACTGACGCCATCTTTGTTTGCTTTCAGAGCGGTCGCCTCACAGGCCCATCCTGCAGGCCGGCCTGCCGGCCAACCAGACGGTGGTGGTGGGCAGCGACGTGGAGTTCCACTGCAAGGTTTACAGCGACGCTCAGCCTCACATCCAGTGGCTCAAACACATCGAGGTGAACGGCAGCCGCTACGGCCCCGACGGCGTGCCGTACGTCAACGTCCTGAAGGTGGGTCCAGAGCGGCGCCGCTCTCACCGATTAATAGATAAGATAAAGCCTGAAAGTTTCTAAAACGTCTCACCAATTGATCGAACAGCCTGAACGTTTCTAAAACGTCTCACCGATTCATCTAACAGCCTGAAAGTTTCTAAAACGTCTCACCGATTCATCTAATAGCCTGAAAGTTTCTAAAACGTCTCACCGATTGATCAAACAGCCTGAACGTTTCTAAAACGTCTTCACTGATTGATCTAACAGCCTGAAAGTTTCTAAAACGTCTCACCAATTGATCTAACTCATTACACAATTTTTGTTCTTTTTCAACAATTCACGTCTCAAAACGTTCGTCTCGTTCAGGACATTCCTGCTGGAACTTTTGGTATTTGTGCAATTGTAACTTTTTTAAATATTTAGCTTTGTCGGCCATGTTTCTCTCATTGAAAATGAAAGGAGGTCAAACTTTTGTGCTGTTTAATACTTTTTACTGCTCATTTCAGATTCTGTTCTGGTTCTGCTCATTTCTGCTTTGTGTTATTTTCAGCTTCTTTTTAGGAATTTTTTCTGCTTTTAACTTTTTTCTTCTTTTCTTGCTACATTGCCTTTTGTTCTTGTTTCTAATTTAACTTTTTATGCTGCTTTCAGACTCTTTCAGCTAATTTAAGCTTTTTTTAGTTGTTTAGCTACTTTTCTGCTAATTTCAGCTTTTGTTAGTTCTGTTCAACCTCTCTGCTTGTTTCAGCTTGTTTTTGCTCTATTCAGCATTTTTTACACGTTTCTGCTGTTTTATTTTATTTTCCTGCTTTCAGCAAATATCAGCTGTTCAAGCTCACAATAGTTCAGCAGTGAAACCTTTTCAGCAGCTTTCAGCAAAAACCATTCAGCAATAAGTATTCACACTACATCTTCACAGGAAATTACTTTTTTGTTGTTTACAAAAGGTTTGTCTGTGGCCTCGATCAAAAATAAACCATAAACCTGCACCTAAGATCAAAAACAAGCTGTTTAGAAAAGAAAGAGCTTCTTCTGAATTATTAAAATGGCTCTGCCTCATGAAAAAGAAGATCATCTCTCATGTTTTATTGTTTCTTAATGAACATCCAGCCCTCTCAGTAGCTCATCATTAACATTCTTTCCAGGCACCAAAAAGCAAATCAAGCACCTAGAAGACAAAAAATAAAAACCTTTTGCGTGACCCCCTCCCCCACCTGGAGCCGGCTTTAAATCCTCCAGCATGTGCCACACATGAGAGAGCAGATTATGTCTGAATGAACTCTGGTGAGCCCAGTGAGAACGGCTCACACAAATCTCAGTAAATACTTTTTCAATTATGTGGTAGTCGAAAATAGAGCCTGGAGCCGAAGTCTGGGCTGAACCCCCCCTCTCCCCTTCCCTGATTCTTTCTCTCCCATTTCTCTCCTTCAAACCCTGTCTCTCAGCTCGTCCATCTTCTGATTTCACCCTTTTTTTATTAAATTTGTTCGAACTCGGTGTTTTCTTCCGTTCTGATTCTTATGTAAAACTCTAGGAGTTTTTTATTTTATTATTTAAAGGCGACTACGGTAGTTGTGTCTTAAAAATGTTTAGTTTCTCATCCGAGGAGTTTTCTTAATCAAAGTTCCAAGTTTCACATCTGCAACTAAACTCACAAGCAAGTCACTCTCCCTGCCCTCCTTCTCGAGGGTGGTTAGGGTTAACAAGGTGAGCATGAGCATGCACGTTTAAATTTCACTTGCACTTCCAAGATGGCGCCAGCGCGTGGATCCTCTGCCTGTTAGCAGTCTGTGTGGTTTTACTTGTTTTTGTACTTTTTTTTGTGAAATGGAGATGCTCAGCTGGTCCACCATCAACAGGGACTCGTTGATTTTCAACTTGCTTCTCAAAACTACAGTCTGACTTTAGCGGTTAGAGAACCTACCTTGTGCTGGATCTGCCAGTCATCCCTGGTAGGGTTTCCTGCTGAGCGTTCTTGTGGGGGGGGCTGGGGGGGGAGGGGGGTGTTCTGTCCGGGGTTCCTACAGGGCAATCCTGTTGGGTGTTCCCATCTAGTCTTCCTGCTGGGTGATCCCATTGTGAGTTCCTACTGGGCCATCATGCTGGGTGTTCTTACCAGGCATTCCTTTGGGGGGTTCCTTCCAGAGGTTTCTGCCAGAACTTTCTTCCATGGGTTCCTACAAGGTGATTCTGCCAGGTCTTCCTGCCCGGCGATCCCATTGGGGTTCCTACCAGACAGTCCTGTTGGGTGTCCCAACAGGGGTTTCTGACAGCGCGTGCATCAGGGTGTTTCTGACAGAAGTTCCTTCCAGGGTTTTGATACCAGGGGTTCCTACCAGGTGATCATGCCAGTCATTCCTGTCAGGGGTTCTTGTCTAGCATTGTATTTGGGGGTTCCTGCCAAGTGTTCTAATGGGGCTATCCTGCTGGATGTTCCTTTCGTGCGTTCCTGCTATCACGTTCTGCCTCGGCTGGGGGATGTGTGTGGAGGTGGTGGGAAATGTGCAGCAGTGTTTTGGTCAGAATCAATGTTCTTTGGCTTCCAATGTTCCTGGGGGCCGAGATGGGGTAGAAATAGGGTAGCCGACTTGGAACCTGAAAGTCCCAGGCTTAGTCCCCATTCCCACATCGCGTGGTGTCTCTGAGCAGGACACCCAATCCCTAATTGTTCCTCTAGCGCTTACAAAGCTGTCCACTGCTCCACCTGGGTGAATCTCAGGTGTGATGAGTTAAATGCAGATAACGCCCAGATAATGCCTTTCTGAGGATTAGCCCAGGTGAAAGCTGGTGGTGACTGAAGTTTGTACTGCCCCACGTACGAAGGCTAAGGGACTTATGTTGATGATGATGACGAGGAGCAAAATAGCTTAGTATTTGTGAAATGTGCTGGTGAAGATTCTCAGTCATCCAGGACAATGATAAAATCAAAAAACTTTCAATACAAAAACAACTGGACTCGTGTGAAAGTAATGGAAGCACCTTGGGACAGTTTTCATTAATGCCCCCCTGCCGAAGGTGAAGGTGACGTGATAATATTTCTGCCCCAGTTGGATTTTATTGAAACGTTCAGAAACTGATTGTTGCTTCTACATTTGAAATGACTCCAACTTAAGATGGCCGCCACTGCCAACACATAAATGTCAAACTCGGTCAGATTTTCAGCGGATGAACTAAAGTAGGTGGTCGTAGTCCCCAACATGAACTTTCAACCTTGGCATTAACGATTAAAATCAACGCTGTTTGTCTGTTAGCAAAATATTTCATGAACCACTTATGTTTGATTTTATTAGTTTTGTCTTTTTGCTGCTAAATCCAGTTTAAAATGTCAAGAATCAATGAGCCGAAGACGAGCAGAGTGAATATTAGATTTTTATCGTCTTTTTATTCATCTGTTTTTCTCAGACAAGAATCCTTTTAGCCCTCTGCTCCGTCACACATTCCCCTCTCTCTTTGCTGACTTTGCCCTTCCTCGCGTTCCCCCACTCATTTTTTCCACTTTCCGTTCTCTCCTCCTCTTCATCAAACCGTGCGACGCAGCACATCCGATGGCAGCGGCAGTTAGCTCTAGCCCGTCTCCCTCCCTGAAACTGCCGCCACCGCAGCCGTTCACTTAGTCCAAACCAGATGTTTGTTTTTATTCTCTCTCTAGAAGTAAAAAGAGAAAAAATGTGGGGGGGTGCAAATGAGAAATCAAAAGCCTTGTGGATTATAACAACAGTCTTCCCCTCCAAATAATGAAAAAACAGCGCTAACCCTGGGTTTGGGGAACATTTCTCCTCTATTCTTGAGCACGGAAACTGCTTGGAAGGAAAAACCCTCTGCAAATTACAGAATGCAAGGGAAAACCTGCAATTAGAAAGTCAAGATGCTAAATCAGAGCATGTACCACACTAAAAATGGGTCTTTATTTGGGTTTACATGTCTGTAATCTTATATCAAAGGTCTAACATCGGAGGAACAAGCTCTTCATTTACAGTAATTGTGTTTATTCTGCGTTACTGCATAAAGTAAACGTGCGTTTTGTTCCCTGTTTGTGTTTTTATGGATGGTATTAGGCTAATCCAGCATAAAAACTGTGGAAAAACTGATCAAAAATATTTTCCTGTCAATGTTCTATATTTTTTTGTACAGAGTTAGAGCAGCTTTAAGTTCTGCAGCTTCTGCAGGTTTTTTTGGTGACTGTTTGCTTTTGCAGGGCTCGTGAAGGCCTCACTGTGCTTCTCGATGTTTCCTTCACAGAGTAATGTCAGTAAACACGCTGTGGCTAACAGTAAGTTGAAACTGTCCAACGTGACAGAGAGAGACGCCGGGAAGTACTGGTGTCGAGCCTCAAACTTTATCGGCAGATCGGAAAAAGCTTTCTGGCTCAAAGTAGAAAAACCAGGTAAATGCTTGAGAACCACCTCCTCTGCCTGCTCCCCGGTGCCATCTTCTTCCTGGTTGTGGGTCTGCTTGACTGGGACTCGCAGAAACGCTCTTAATTAGCTTCTTGCTGCTGTACGGTTTACCTCCCGGAGCTGCTTTCATCCTGATCAATGACAAACACGTTTACTGCTGCTGGAACTTGAAGTGAAAACACTCAAATAGAAGTCGACGTGAAACCCTCACCGATCAAACCTCCCACAAACACAGACGCTGCTATTAGTTTTCACTGGAGAGCATCTTGAGCTAGATTAATGTCTTCATATGAGAGCATGCAGTTTGGAGACAAAGTCAGAAAAGAATTGTGTATAAATTGGACAAATGATAGTGAAAATGGAACTAGTGAATATTGGGATTTAGGGAGACGATCCACTGTGGAGACCACCAAGGGTCGGAGGCTGGTTAGTGACCCAGAATTAGGAGAAAATAAGCACATTTCCCTCTGCGGTTTGAATGAACTTTTGGTGTTTGGGACCAGTGAGCCATGTTGTCTCTTTATTGATGACCAATTTTAGAAAGTTGCAGCCTCTTGTTATATGCACGGCATAGGAGCTGTAGAGTTGCATTTCTTTGGAACCAGAGTCTGCTCACTAGCATTGTGGGGCTTTAATCCCCGCCTACTACCACCCGCACACAGTCATGATATCACAACTTTTTTTTTTCTTATACATCCAATAACTAATTACAGCTAAAAATCTTAGAAAATTTTTTATCTGAACATAAAGCCGTGACGGATGGGCAGAGATTTTCAAATATTCCAAGTACGGTTACCATATTTTTCGTCGTATAAGTCACACCTTTTTACATAAATTTGCAAGTCCTGCGACTTGTACACCGAAGCGACTAAAATAAGTTTTTTTTTTTTTTTCACATTTACAGTATAATCCTATTTTTTGCTAAGATCTGACGATTTTATTCATTCTGACATGAAAAATATTGAACATGGCAAGCCAAGTGTCTCATTAATAGGTAAAAGTGGCTATTAATGAGACACTTGTCTTGCCATACCAAGCCACCTTCGTCTCGTTCCCCAACTGCTAGAGCAAATGTAAAAATCAGCTGCATTTCACGTTGCCACCCAGGCAAAATGCAGCTGATTTGACCATCAAAGTGCATTTATTAAGGAAAAGTTCAACTGAAACACACTTTTACTATAATGTCGCGCAAACAAACAATTGTTTTTAGGTGTTAATCTTGTTAAATTCTTGTTAAAAGTCCACCCATGCATGCTACCGCGGCTGCCATTTGACAGTCTATTGATATTTGGCACAACACCGGCCCATGTTTCCGAGTGGTCAGCAGTGATGCACAATAGGTGCGACTTATACCGTGAAGCAACTTGTTACTTTTTTCCCACTTTATTGGACATATTTAGACAGATTCGATTTATATGGCAGTGCGACATGTACGGCGGCAAGTACGGTAGTAACTTCGGCAGCTCGTAGCAACATGCAAGTCAGTTTTTAATTTTTATGTTTCAACAGAACACCTGCTGCTCACCCCCTCGTGCAGAAACAAGAACAGAGAAACTCGTCAGAGCGTCTCTGTCTGCTATTATAAAGTTAGCTTTACTGACCGAACATGAGGCGATAGAATAATGAAATAATCAAATAAATACCAGACAAATTTCAAGAGTGTCTGCTTCAGATAGGAGATAAGAAATCTGTGACTCAGCAAAAGTATTTTTCAATTATTTTATTTATTTTATTATTATTATTTAATTCTTTTTCATTTTTATTCTAATGAGAGCAAAGACTGGTTCGTTTACATGAAAGGGGTGCGATTTAAAACCTGTACTGGGACCATCCTGTGGGGGCGCTGTTCCCCTTCATGCTTCAACTTCTGGGTTCCAGCGTGTGTTTTAATATTCCAATGCACAGTCGATCAAAAAATACATTTAGATGAACTAAATTGAGATAAGTATGAGATAGCCACAATGAATCCACAACTATTTTGAGAGAAACTCAGTTGCTCAAATTTAGTTTAAAGCACGAGTCAAAACTGTGAGCCTCTGTGACCCACGCCAGGAACCAGAAACCTCCACAAACCTTCTGAGATGCTGTGACTTCTTCACCAATGTCGTTCACCAACAAGTCTCCAGCAGTCATAGCCAAAAGAGATAAAACCTTAAAGGGAAGCAGCCAAAAGAAGACTTAATGGACACAAGTCAAAAATACCTCATTTAAATTTGAAATTATTTTTGGAAACCACAAACTCAACGTCCTCCATAAAGAAGAGAGGGACCATCCAGCTTGTTCTCAGCACACTTTTCAAAAGTCTGCCTCTCTGATGGTATAAGGGTGCATTTCATTCACAAAATACTTCATGGTGAAGGGAACTGGAGTGGTGTCGGGTAAACTATATCTTTTTCTCTGGTTCAGATTAAAAAAAAAACACAGGTTCTAAATCTGTAAACTTTACAGAAATATTAATAAAAAAGAACTGTGATGGCTTTGTACAAATAAAATTTAAAAAAATTCATTTGGGTCTTGGTAAAATAGCTGACATTAAAAAAACAAACACTTGTGGCCTTTGGTTGAACCAGCGTGTTTCTTTGGTGTTTTTACTTCCTGGTGGTGGCAAAGCTGATCCTGTCTTTACTTCAGAGGTGTTTTTGGTGTTTCCTCTAAAAAATCCTTCTCTCTCATTCATTCTGCCCTCTTTCCTCCTGTCATCCTCCACAGACGGCCGGTATTAACACGACCGATAAGGAGCTAGAGGTTCTCTTCTTGACCAATGTGTCCTTTGAGGATGCGGGCGAGTACACTTGCCTGGCGGGGAACTCTATCGGCTTCTCTTACCACTCTGCTTGGCTGACGGTGCTTCCAGGTATATTCCTCCTTCAGACTCTGGTTTATCTTTCCACAACCACTCCTCTGCAAACTTTATTAAAAACTTTTGTTTTGCACAGCAGCACAAACGAGCGCTTACAAACGACCAGCAGGCAGCTGTCGCTGAAAGATCAGATGGTTTCTTTAAACGTTTCAGCGCTCTGAGGCAGCTTTCGAACATTTTTTATTTGATGTTAAAGACAGTAATTACCTCCCCAAGGAGCGGCTAATGTCAGGTGCAATTACCTGCCGCAACATGAAAACTACGAGCTGCCTGCAGAGCTGTTGAACCCATAAACGCCTTGATTTGTGGGTGTCACTTCAAAAAAATGTGCCGCAGATCAAAACAAAAATGTTTCATTTCTGCTAAACGAGTGTTTAATTTATGAGGGTCTTTCTTTCTGAGCAGAGAACTCGGACAAAGACGACTACTACGCCGACATCCTGATCTACGTGACGGGCTGCGTGCTCTTCATCCTCGCCGTGGTCATCGCCGTCCTCTGTCGCATGAGGATGAACACACAGAAGACTGTGCCCCCGCCTCCTGTGCAAAAGTTGTCGAAGTTCCCCCTCAAGAGACAGGTAACAGAAAGTAGATACAAGATTTGCACAAGACTTTCCTCTGTTTCTCTCTTCCTGTCTGGTTGGTTTTGAGACAACTCAGTTGAATTTGATGCATTTGTTGGGGAAAGAATACAAGTTAATGAGATAAAATAAGAAAATGTTCTGTAACAGACTGAAATGCATTCAGTTGTGTGATTAAAATGTATAAAAATAGAATGCAGTGATTTGCGAATCTCACAAATTCATATTTTATTCATAATGGAACATAGTGAAGATATAAAAAGTTTAATTTTTTTTAACATGTCACCACAATACTAAAGGAGAGGGACCATACAGCCTGCTATCAGCTCACAGCTCAAAAGCCTGCCTCTCTGATGGTATAGGGGTGCATTAGTGCCTCTGGCATTTGCAGTTTACACATCTGGAAAGACTCCATCAATCAGAAAAGTACCATAAGGTTTTAGAACATCTGCTCCCATCCAGCAGAGAAGATCCAGGACTGAAGGACAGGTAGAGTCCTCCATCAGACCAGAACGGGACAACAGTCCCTCCAAAACCTGGTCCCCTCAGGTCCTCCTAAACCTCCAACAACTGGTCTCCTTACTAAATTTTATCTTAATAACTTGATTTCCTGTATTTAAAATGTGTTTTTAAATAAAATAAAATAAAAAAAAAAGTATTTGATTCCACGTCTAAGAAGGTTTCTCTCTCTAGAAAATAAAACCAGCTTCACACCTTCAGTTTTTGTCCTGGGGGGACGGGTCTCAGCTCCCTGGCAGTAAAGACTCGTAGTTGTCCATCCTGCGGAACTCGGTTGGACTCTGTCAAGTTCAAGTTTTAAATTTAATTAAAAGGTTCTGCTCCTCAACACTCTCCGTTTAAATAGTCTCAGTTTACAGTTTGAGCTGAAAATGTTGTGAAACTTTTTTGTACTTTTGTCAAAGATAAGTTTAAACTTGTAGAAGTTTTAATTTAAGCTTTTATTTATGTATTTATTTATTTTTTTTTTTTCAGTTTTAGCTGTGGAAAAGTTCCTGTAGCATTTTTTTCTGTAACCTCTGCTTCAGTTCTGGAAGTCTGATCTCTCTCCTCCTCTTTCATAACGTCGAGTAAAGCTCCGGTAAACCTCCTGGCATCTTCCGACAGATATTACTGTCATGCCTCGGAAATCTGTGCTCAGAGTTTTTTTTTTTTTTGTTCCTCCTGCTCTCCCAGCAGTCAGGACGTCCCACAAACAACACATTCAACAAGAAGACAGATGGACAGAGGTGGCCATCTTAACCCCACCCCTGTCATTCGTTTGTTACTTCCTGTTTCCTCATGTGCACAGACACGGGTCAGCTGTTTGTAAGAGGTCATGTGTTAGCGTAACATCTCATTAGCTAGTGGGCAGATGTCCATCTACAACTGAACGGTAGCTTCACATCCTACTGTCTCCACTCCGTCTCACACGTGTCGTAGTCGTTTTCGAGACTATAACCTTTTTTTATTTATTTTTGCACCCAAGCAGGTGTCCTTGGATTCTAACTCGTCCATGAACTCCAACACCCCGCTGGTCCGGATCGCCCGGCTGTCCTCGAGCGACGGCCCGATCCTGGCCACCGTCTCTGAGCTGGAGCTGCCCTATGACCCCACGTGGGAGTTCCCTCGGTCGCGGTAAGAAGGAGCGACAGGGCAACGCTGTATCCCTGCATCCATCTTTGCTCAGAGGATAGACCATAAACCTGCTGTGGTTTGGTTTCAGGTTGACTCTGGGGAAGCCGCTGGGGGAGGGCTGCTTCGGGCAGGTGGTCATGGCCGAGGCCGTCGGCGTCGACAAGGAGAAGCCCAACAAGCCGCTCACCGTCGCCGTGAAAATGCTGAAAGGTTAGCAGCTGCTCTGACGACGACACGTTACATCGGTTAGATTTAGCTACAACCCGACTGCTTCTGCAGAGTTTGTGCTGTTTTAGCTGCTCATCTATCAGAAACCTTCAGCTCATTCAGGAGATGACTGCCATGATTTTGTAACATTTATACATTTTAAATGTTTATTTAGAGATATTTTCACCATAGAATTACAGAAAAATTCTCTGTTCAGAAACTTTGTTCTCTTTGAAATCTGCGTTGGCTACTTGTTCTGTTTTTCTTATACTGTATGCTACTTTTAGCTTTTTTCTACTTTAAGCTAGTATTTTGCTGCTTTAAGCTAGATTTTTGCTACTTTTATCATTTAGCTTTTTTCTCTTTTAAGCTACTATTTTGCTGCTTTTAGCTAGACTTTGCATATTTTACCTTCATTTGATGAACAATTTTTTTTCAGCTGCTTTTGTGCTATTTTTAATTGTTGGTACCTGTGTGCTACCTTTAGCTTTTAGTTAGCGTTTTGCCACTTTGAGCTTTTAATGCAGTTTGCTCTTTTTAGCTAGCTTCTTACTACTTTTAGCTTCTAGTTATCAGATATTTACCATCAGTTTCAGTTTTGCTGCATTTAGTTTTAAGCTAGCCTTTTGCTACTTTTAGCAATCCTTCTGCCCATATTAGCTAGTGTTATTTTTAGCAAAGACATTGCTACATTTAGCTTTTTAGCTAGCCTTCTTCAACTTTTGGCTAGCATTTTCTTTTCAATTGCGAGTGTTTTGTTAGTTTTAGCTAGCTTTTTACTACTTTCAGCTTTTAGCTACCAGATGATCAGATTTACCATCAGCTTCAGTTTTGCTACTTTTATCTAGCCTTTTGCTTTTTTGTTTTCAGCTAATGGTAGCTACTTTTAGTTTTTAGGTAACATGCTGCCTCTTTGTTTTTTACAGCATTCTGTTTCTTTTAGCTGATGTTCTGATGCTTTTAGCTTTAAATAGTGAGTTTCAGCCTCACTTTCCATCATGGAGCGCTTCATCAGTCTTTCTTTGCCTCTCGTTTCAGACGACGCCACAGACAAAGATCTGTCAGATCTGGTGTCAGAAATGGAGATGATGAAGATGATAGGAAAACACAAAAACATCATTAACCTGCTCGGCGCCTGCACGCAGGACGGTGAGGTCAATAGCACATAAAGAGGCGATTACTGCCGACATGAAACAGATGTGTGAGGTCTGTCTGTGTGGCTCTCAGGTCCTCTGTACGTCCTGGTGGAATATGCTTCCAAAGGCAACCTCAGGGAGTACCTGCGCGCGCGGCGTCCACCGGGCACCGACTACTCCTTCGACACGTGCAAAATCCCCAACGAGCAGCTGACGTTCAAAGACCTGGTGTCCTGCGCCTATCAGGTGGCCAGAGGCATGGAGTACCTGGCCTCTCAGAAGGTGAGAAACGCCGATTGTTGCTGTGATCAGGCCGACAAATCATCAGCTGCACGGAGTTCAGGTTGTGAATGTTTTAACAGCTTTACTGGGGACTCAGAAACTGGAATGTATGGAACCCAGTGAGTGCCACATATAAAGAAAAAGATTAGGGAAATCTCTTTGCTCAGGTTAATAAAACATTTGTCATTTTCATGGAAGAGTTAAGGTGGTAAATTTAAAGCCTGCCTCTCGCAGTTCACGACTGTTGAGCATAAATTGTGAACGATGATTTTTAATTTCCTCACGCGATTCGCAGATCATTGTGGAGTTTTGAACGTTCTTATAAAACTGTTAAGTTTAGTCCTGGAATCATCTCAGACACATCTTAATTTAGCCTCTGCAAGGTAGAAAGTGCACGAAATGTGAGATGACGTTGAGAGCACTACGAAACTAAATCGTGGCTGATCAAGAACAAAAAAACTGAAATTGTGATCAAACTAAATCAAAACTCTGATATTTTGTAACTAAGTTGAGACAAAAAAATGTCTTATTTGTAGGAATGTCACGTTTTTTTCATCAGAGTAACGTACGTATTCAAACACAAGTACCGATTCAGTGAGAGTCCAAGTGAATTTTATGTTTTTTCACAGTTTTGTGTCGCCATCAGTTTCAGCCCAGTCAGATAAAGACTTCAATGAGCCATAGAAGGCTCCACTGGATGGCTGTTGGGTTTTAGTGGCTAAAGCTTGAAATTATTAACTCTTTACAGTTATACCGTAATTTCTGGACTATATGCCGCAACTTTTTTCTTGCAGAGAATTTATTTAATGATTTATTGATGGACTAATGAGCTTCATGTCACCAAAACATTTAGCCTTGTCACACCCGGGCTCTCACATAGCTCCCAGTACACATTTGTTGGTGGGGTGGGTCCTCGTGACTCAATGAGACTACCTGTGTAAATAAAGATTAGAAAAAAGACGTGACCATTGAAATAACTGAACAGGTCACAGTGGTCCACTGGAGATGGGGGAGTTTTGTTTCAGTTTCCCCGCCTCCCCGTTGTGCCCCCTGGGGCAAAATGCAGTATTTGCAGCCACTCAAATTAAATGTGAATCGTAAATGAACAACATCATCAGAACTGTGGCCGATCTGAAAAAGGCTCATGGACAAATCTCACCACCTCAACCTCAAATGCATAT
>JARVGQ010000781.1:23407411-23420645 GCA_031762355.1 Hypsolebias martinsi
CTTACATCAAATTCGAGTTAAGAACGGTTTGTAGGTACGGAACCCGTTCGTAAGTTGAGGACTACCTGTACTGTACTGTATAAATGTTTTTCTGTGTGGATTGTTTTATAAATAAAGTTTAATAATTCAAAGTACAGTAGTTTAAATGTAACTAGTACAATATTTCCATAACAGCCAAACTTTTTAATCAGCGAATGATTAGAACAACACGATACGTAGAAGTAGTTTGATTGCAAAAATTGTACAGGAAAAAAATAAAAACAAGAAAACAAGAATGTTCATGATTTTATTTCCATAAAGTTTTAACAGTCGAGTTTTAACCGGACGGACTGCACCTGAACGCACCTCACCAACGGTGCTCTTTTCTGCACAAGATGGCGGCTACACCTGAACTTAAAAGAGCAGAATTTAACCGGCAGCACAGGTGAGGCTGGGCTGGTCAGTTTTATCTAGACTTTTGCTACTTTTAGCTACATTTTGCTATTATTAAATTTTGGACACTATTTTGTTAGTTTTCAGTAACATTTTCTACTTTAGTTGTAAGCTAACTTTTAGCTACATTCATTAGCTAGCATTTTGCTATTTAAGCTGTCACTTTTCTACTTATGCAGTTTTGCCTATGTTGTGTACTTCAGCCAGCAACTTCCTACATTTAGCTTTCAATTATGATTGTTTTTTTCTTTTAACTTTTTGCTACATTCAGATATTATCTAGTTTTTGCTACTTTTAGCTTCAGCTACTTTTTTCTACAATTACATTTTAACCAGTACTCAACACCTTTTAGCTAGCCCATTTTGGCTTCTAGCCAGCAGTTTGCCACTCTTATTCTTTTTAGCTAGCTTATTTTTACAACTGTCTTTTAGCAACAATCTTTTCTTTAGCTAAATTTAGATTTGTCTTTGGGTCTTGACTTGATGATTTTGGCTCACGTGTCAAAGTTTGGACACAGCTGCTGTAGAGAAATAGAAACTTTGTTCTGTGTTCTTAGTGCCCATGTTACTTATCAGCTTTGTGTTAAATATGATACTTTTAAAGCTGAAGTTATACAAAAATGTATTAGCTGTTTGCTAATTCAACATTTATTGTGGTAGTGTTTTTTTTTTTTTTTATTTTAACCTTAGCTATTGGTTATAATTTAATCCAAGTAAACTCCAAGCAAGTAAGAAGGTATGATCTCATGTTTGAATTCAAAGAAGAATAAAGTAATTTTATAATTCTGTATTATTTGTGTAATCTGGTGTTTCTCTTCCACTTGATGGAACCTGGACGATCCGGTAAAGATGAACCCAGTCCAGACAGAGAGCGGTGACGCTGACCATTGGATTTTCGTTCTTGGACACCAGATAAAGATTTGCACACACTCCTAAAAGTAAGGACTCCCAGAACATTTTGGATCTGTGTGAAACTGTGTTTGACATGCTGCACGCTAACCAGTCATCGGTGCTAAAACCAGTGGGTTGTACCATTGTGGAATAAAACGGAGGGTGAGTGGTACAATCCGAAACACTGGGCATGAGAGTAATGAACCCCACTCACCAAACACACACCCACACTAAAGTCCCATCTAATCCTGCCTCTGCAGCCCCACGCCAGCTGTCTGCAGCCCCTTCCAGCTGTCTCCTTAATGATATAGCTAATGAGACATTTCAGGGGTCTCACACACACACACACACTTGAAACAACGCGAGCCAACTGAAGCCAGGCATTTTCCCACAACTCCAGCGTGGCGATGTGACTGAATCTTTGTTACTCTTTCATCAACAACGCTTCAAGATGAGTGACATGAAGCTAGAACTGTCCATGAAATACTCCGACGTTAGAGATTGCAAGAAGAACCAAAGTCAAGCTATCTGAAAGCTAAAACTAGCAACAATATAGATAAATGTAGCAGAAGGCTAGCTAAAGTTAAAAGTAAAAGAACAGTGTTGTTAAAAATCAAAACAAGTGAGCAAAATCTAAAAGAACCAACATGCTAGCTAAAAACTAGAAGCTGAACAGCCTAAAGTAGTAAAAGGCCAAAAGTTTTAAAAGCCTAAATTAAAGCTAAATTTAGCAGATGGTGTAGCAACATGTTAATTTAAAGATAAAAGTCTTGGAACACGTTAGCTCAAAAGGCTAGCTAAAAGTTAAACGACCAAAAAATGAGCAAAAGTCCCAAAGTAGCAAAAGACTAGCTAAAAACTAAAATAGCAAAAAGCTAGCTAAAAGCCAGGAACATGGTAAAAGTAGTAAATGTGTGGCTGAAAGTAGCACTGGAAGACAAGAAGAGCCGGTAGCCGACGTAGATTTCAAAGTTAATGTTTATAAAGGTACTAAAGAAACCACAAAGCATTTTGTGTGTTTGTTAATAAAATAAAAATGTCGATTTTGATGTAAGTCGGAACTCATTATACTGCGCCGCAACCCCGTTCGTAAGTCCGAGTTGCTGTAAGTCGAGGGCGCCTTAAGTCGAGGACTACCTGTATACGGAATTCCTCCACCTGCCAAGCCCTTCCACTATAAAGCGCCTCCACCTACTGTATAAAGCACATCCACCTACAGTATGGAGTGCCTCCACCTATCATCCAAAAGCGCTTCTGCCTACCATACCCATAGAAGCACCTCCACTTACCATACAGAGTGCCTCCTCCTACCGTACAAAAGTCCTTCCACTATACAGAGTGCCTCCGCCTACTATACTAAAGCACCTCCACCATTGTACAAAACACCTACTGTACGGAATGCCTCTACCTACCATGTGGAGTGCCTTCACCTACCGTACAGAGTACCTCCACCTTCCGTTGAAGTCAACGGCTGCCTCGCGAGCCCAATGTTTAATCAAAAACGTCACAACTGAAGTATGTGATGGGAATGACTCTCAGCTACTACCACACCAAATTCCCTCTCTCTCTATGGACAGTGTTGGATCATTCTTCGTGTTGGCTGAGGCAGAGAAGCCCTTGAGGCCATTTTCAATTGTGTCGACTCCAAACATCAATCAGCTGTAGACGTACTGTACATCCAATGATAACTTTCTGAGAGCTTCATTTAAATCTGGCCAGTGGTTCACAAAATATTTTGCTAACAGACAAATGAACACACTCATTTGCAGTCACGTGAGAACAAGGCCTGTTGGTTTTTCCTCATGTTTGATAAATGAAATCTAAAACGTTTGATAAACAGGTATCCTGATCAATTCTTAATCATTCAGTAAACAAATGACCAAACCTGGAAGTTTTAAATGTTTTTTTTTTCCTTTTTTTTTTTCTTGTTTTTCTGGAACAGTGACAGCTCTGCACGGAGTTGCATGTTGGCCGTAAAAAAATATTTACAAACTGTATATCTGTGTATAAAATCAGTTTATCTCTGCCATCTAGTGGTCAGACTGTAAACTACACAAATCAAGTTTTAAAAAAAGTTTTCTTTTTTTATTGTATTTTATTCTGTTTTTTCCATAAACTCTTCAAAACATGCTCTTTTTTTCTTTGCTGCACATTTTGATATGGCGTCAAGGCATCGCTGCCTCCTTGGCTGTAATCACAGATGCTCAGTTTCTTTTGGGGATGACTCTCAGCTGCTACCACACCAAAGTTTTTAGCTCAGTTTCTGTATGATCATTCTTGAGTTCAGTTCATTCCGGAGGTTTTTATTAAAGTCTGTCCCTGTTCATGGGATATTTTGCTAACACAGACAACACCCTTCATGGGAGCTGATTTCTGAAGTGAAAACAAATTTAGCAAATGAGCAAAAGTTGTTTTACTTTGAAGATTTAGTTTTATTTAACTAATGAGTTGTCATCGCCGTTAGTAAACGTTAAAGACAGGGGGAAATTAAAAAAACTGAAGCTGGTTGGAATCATTTATTAAATGTTTTAATTCCAGCTTGGCTCAGTTCTCCGTACATCAGGTGGAACAAGCAGCAGGTATCGGTGTAGTTTCGCCATCAGCGCGCCTCTGCTCTAATTAATTGATTAGCACTTCATAAAACAGTTCTTGGTCCCTTGTCATGGAGTGAAAAGGGAATTGGAAATACCTTCAATCCGTCTGTTCGTACTATGAGCTGGATAACTTGGAAAAATAACCGAGGTACTTCCATTTTGGTGTGTGGCTGCATCTATGTGTAGGAAAGTTTCCTTCAAAAACTGGGTTGCCGTGTGTGTTTTTGTCTGCTTTTAATACGTATTGGTCACAGGATCACTGCACAAGAGACGCAAGACACCCTAGACTGGTCCAGTCCATTACAAGAACACAGAGACAACCATTCACACTCTCACTCACACCTAGAGACAATTTAGAGTTACCAATCAGTCTAACATGCATGTTTTTGTTCTGTGGGAGGAAACTGGAGAAATCCCATGCATGTACAGAGAGAACATGCAAACTCCACCCAGAGGGGTCCTCTGGCTGGGATTTGATCCGGTGACCTTCTCGCTAAGCGGCAGCAGCTCTACCAACTGAGCCACTCAGGGTGGAGCCCCCTCCTTGGATAATGGTTGGAGAAACACTGATGTATATTTTAAGGGTGCACCGATTGCAGTTTTCTGGCCGATCACCGATATCTAAAAAGTCTGAGCTGCCGATACTGATTTTACTGATTTTGTTTTGTAAGCGACACTGTCAGTTGTTATAAGGTCACAATGCACCTTCAATTTTCCAATATTAAAAAAAAATGCCCTTGAACAATATCCTAGAAACAATACAAACTTGTTTTAACTGGCCATGAGGTAGTGCTCTGAAATATAAATGAAACTCAGACAATTGTTGTTAAAACTACAAAAAGATAGTTTTCTCATGGAAGTATCGGCCAAGCCCTGATCTTCCGGGCCAATAAAATGGCCGCACGATTTATCGGTGCACCCCTACTGTATTTATATGTGTGGTATTATATGTCACTTTTTTTTGTATAATTTTCATGCCCTGCAACTTATACGCCAAAGTGACGTATTTATGGATTTTTTTCCCCCCATTTTTATAAACCAATTTTTGGGTGAGATATGACCATTATTATTCATTCTGACTTAAAAAATTGAACACTACCATTTTCAGCCACTAGATGGCAGTCAAGTAGTTTGACATGCCGTTGTATCATGTAATTAAAAAACGTGGTTATTAATGACACAATCAGCTTGCCATAGCCTGCCACTGTCTGCCTGGAGCAACTGAATCAGCTTCATTTCTCTGCGCCGCCCCGAAATACAGCTGATTTGACCATTACAGTGAATTTATTAAGTGAAATGTCAACAGAGACACCTTTACTATGGTCAAGCTAACAAATTATTGTTTTAGGTGTTTATCTTGTTAAATTTTTTTAAAAAATGGGCCGAGTCGCCTTCTGCGTGTTCATGTTTCTGTGTATTGGGTTTTGAAAATGCAGCTGATTTGACCGTCAAAGTGCATTTATTAAGCTAAAGATAGACTGAGACACAGCTTTACTATAAAGTCGAGCTAACAAATCAATGTTTAGCCAGGTCATCTGGACGGCTTCTTTTTCTGTTGTTGTTGAGAGATGTTTCGCCCTCCATCCAAAAGGCTTCATCAGTCCGAGGAGTCCATTCTCCCTACTCCTACAGCAGACCAACCAGTTTACTGGTGATATGCTTTCTAGTTTTAGATTGTTAAAAATATAGTTTCCTCAAATGACTGGGGTGGCTAAAGTGTAATGCATGATGGTCAAGGCCACCACTGGCCACCCCCTGGCTCCTCCATTGCACCTGGTGGTGGATGCTCCCTCCGTTTGTTTGGATCGACCTCTGTTCTCCACGGTGTAGGTCCTACCACCTTCAGTCAGCTCTCCGTCGCCTGCAGTTAGTCCAGAACGCTGCTGCACGTTGCTCCAGGTTTAGAGTCACACCGGCTGACGGTTCACTTGCGTATTCATTTTAAGTTTACTCATTTTTAAAGGTTTAAATGGCTTGGCACCCAGTTAACAGAATTTTTGGACTTTTCTAACCTGGAGCACCGAGATCCTCCAGTCGGGTGTTCTCAGTGCAGCAGAGGACTAAATTAAAGCATAGAGGGGATTGAGGCCCCCGACTCTGGACCAGCCTGCCCATTTGTGCTCGTGCAGCCTCTTCACTCGTTTAAATCCTGCCTGAAAACTCACTATTTTTTGCTGGCTTTCCAGTTTGAGTTCCATCAGGAGTTTGAAGTTGTGATGTTCTCGTTTTAGTTCGTTTTTAGCATACTTTGTCAGATTTTAAAATTTGATTGTTATTTCCATTTGTTAAATAAATTAAAAAAACTCAAATGATTGATATTTATGTGGACAACGAGAGGAAGGAAACTCCTGATCGCAGTTTAACAAAAACTAAAATCTGCAGTCAGGTGTGTTCCTCTAACCAGATAACATGAGTTAACCTGCCTGTAAGGCATAAAAATATAATTTCTATTGTTTAAGTATTCTGCATTAGTTAAAAAAAATCACTGTCACAAGAAGAAAAATGATTAATTCAGAGGGCAGAGTTCATATAAGATCAGTTTAATGTCAAAGGACTGACATGATGGTTAGAGCTGAGAAATGAGATGTCTGGAAAGATTTAATAAGAAAAAAAGTCCAACGTGGTGGTTAAAATATGTGTGAGGTGACATTAAATAAGAAGTGAGGTGGAAAACAAAACTAAAACATATTACAAATCATTCACAATTTATTAAACTCTAACAATCCCATTTTTGTAAATAATTTTTACAGAAACAAGAAATTGTGCTAAGAGAGAATCTGCTTGTTACATGTTCAAATCTTATGAGGTCAAATCAAACCTGAATGTCACATTTACGGTACACATTAAACAGAAATTTCAATCAAATAAATAAAAAATATATTTATTTAAAGCTAGCTCCAGTATATTCCACCTTTACATCGATACCCTGGATGTTATTTATGATTTCAGACTAGTTTTAATCAAATATTTTACAACTTTTAGAGCAGAGCGGTAACTTTTCCCGATTTCGGTGTTGTTTATTTTCCTGTTGTGTACGAGCACAGAAGCCATGCTGACGCTTTGTCAGATATTTTAACACAGAGACGTCACATCATCGCAGACCCAGAAGGGAAAACACTCCTAAAACATTTCCTCCTAGAAAACTCTTTAGAGAAAGTTTTGGTTTAAAAATGGCAGCCGTGCACCAAAAACTTTGATTTATTTTGGTACTTAACGTTTTTCCTGTAGACGCTCCTCTTCATATCAACACAAACAAAATGTTTGTTTTCTGAAAGTATCTACCTCTAGTGGTGAAAAACACCAGCAGTCCCTGAAAGAATGCACATCACCCGCCAGCCTTTTAAACTAAGATGTCTCAATCAGATTAGCTGCGGCGGCCATCTTAAATCAGGTCGACGTCAGTTGATGTTCGTCTGTTCATCACTTTGAGTTTCGTTAAACCAATTCACAAACTACTTAGCTAATTTATGATGGCAATAATTATAATTGTATTTAGTAATTAACTTAAGCCTGTGTGTTTCTGGGGAGAAATAAAAAGTTTAAAAACATCACCTGGGTTAGTTTTATAGATTTTACCCCGTTTTTAAATAATCGTCAGAATACGTTTTGTAAACTATAAACAGACATTCATGGCTGAAGTGCAAAGAAACATAAAAATAGGACCTGCTAAAGTGTATTTAACTCAAATTCAAACCAAAATCTAAAAAAAAAAAAAAAAAAAAACTTAAATTGATATTTGTCCATCCAGTTGGTTGACACACAAACACTGCAGGTGTCATGAGAAGGCCACCGTATATTTATCCTCTGAAGGCCGGGTCTATAAATAGTTTTTTTTTATCTACAGCTTCACCAAAACTATACAACTATCCACCTTTATTCCTCAAACCAACCATCTTTAACATGTGTCCAACAGGGTCAGAACCAGAACTGGTTGGATGGACTTTCTATCTTCTCTGGTCCGGGGTCCCCTTAGTGGAACTGGGAAAGAAGTCTGGGTTTCCCTCTAGGACCCGCCCACAGCTAAACGGACGACAATCAGCGTCTCTATTATTTTTATTTTGCAAAAGGACAAAACTTAAACGAGCTTCGACCTCTATCTCAATGAGCTGCGACTGTTGGAAACGTACGAGGGAAAATTGTGAATTTTTTTCACACGGTCTTGCTGAACTCTGAGTTTACAATCAGAGAACCTCGCAGGCGGGTTCTGATCGACCAGTCTTAAAAAAATAAAAAGGTGTTTTTATGTGCCCTGCTTGTAAAACTGTATTCTTGGCCGTGCACATTAGAGTTGCCCATCTTCGTCCACATCGTACCCTCCTTGGTTCACTTTGTACCCATCCATGTTCACAATTTAATCAACTTAGTAAAATATATTTTAGTAAGAAGTTGCACATCATTCAAAGGACTGTTGCGCAAATATCGCAGTGTTTTGGTATCTCAGCGTGCTCCAACTGTGGGAGGCTGTTTGGCAAACGGCCTTCATGACAAGGTCTCCAGAATGTCTTCAAACGTTGGTGGAGGTTTCCAGTTTTCTTTCAGTTTTGAACATGTTCAACAAAATGTTTGGGAGAAATCTTTTCTCAGGATAAGCACACAGTTGTTGTGAGAATCTCAAACTTCTTGTAATTTAGTTTCCATGAGCCCGAAAGTGCGCGAAAAGCAAGACGACTTCAGCAACTCACAAAACCAAGCTGGGGTTGGAGAAAGTCAGTCGAGACATGATGTGACTAAACTGCACATCATTCACGGGACTGTTACGCAAGCGTCGCAAAATATTTGCAAATATCTCGTGAAGCCAGAATCTCACGTGGATGCAACTCTTGGAGAACGGCGTTCGTAAATGAGTCCTCAGAAGATCTAAATGCTTCGTAAGTCTAGAGCTGAAAAAACATTTGAGGCTGCAGCCCTCAATGTCCAGGTCCAAACACCACGCCGCTGATGATGAATGCTTAAAACAAGGGCACCACACATGGCACGTTATAAGCCCGTCAACAAACTATTACACCACAATCTACAACAATGGCCCCGACAAACATGTGTAACCTTAAACCTTAGAGCTGGGCTGATGAAGACTACGAGACACTGTCCAGTGGTTGTAGAGATGTATCAAGTACTTTTACATTATCTTGAGTAAATCAGAAGTTATGGGAAGGAAAAGAAAGTTTACAGATGGACACGAACCTAACACATCCACCTTTCGACAGGTGAAAAATAAAAAGTGGTCAATCTTCACTTCAAAACCATATTCTGGTAGACTGAATCAGGAGCGTGGAAGCAGCTGAGATGGATCCAAAGCAGGCCGAGGCGGGTACGATGTGGGCAACAAAAAATATCAAGCTCGCGCTGAAACAAGCTGCGATTTCCAAAAAGTTAAGCACTCACACACACGTCTTGTTTTGTGTATTTTAAGTGGCAGCCAGGTGAGATACTCGCAGCAAGAAAATTTAAAACTTGACTAGTCGCACCTGTAGCACCATGTCAGACAGAACGATGGACCCAAAAGTATATCTAGTCTGTACACTTGTACTAATTTCCCATTCAACATTTTATTTGTTGTTATCGTTCCTTCTGAAATCATCTTTGGTAGCAGCCTCCTCTGCTGGCAGACGTCAGTCTAAATACCACCCAGAAAAATAAAACAAAAACAGGAGGATGAATAAACAAAAAGGAAGGAAATGGGTGGAATGATGCTGATGTTTACCGCGCTTCCCCAACCTGAGCCACGTCTTTGTGTCAAATGCTTCGTTTAAATGCAAGCTTTTAAATAGTGAGCATCTTAAAATGGTTTGTTTTCAGGTTTTTAAATGAGTTGATATTCTGCGACGGTAAAACGGGCTCAGCTGTTGAGTTTGGCTGCCTGCTCCTTCTCATCCTTCTCTTTGGCCTTTTCCTTCTCCACCAGCTTCTCCTCCTTCTGCAGCATCGCCACGATGTCCGCCACCTGCGATGTGGCGATGTCAATGTCCTCTTTGTCGATCAGTTCCATCACCTGGAAGAATAAACAAAACATCCGGAAACTTACTGAAATGTTGGCTCTTTGACTTTTGTCTTGTTAAAACTGTTGAAATTGAAGCGTCAGTTCAGACTGGGGTTTCTTCACTTGTTTTAATAAAACCATGTTGTTGTCTACTCTGTGGGCAGATTTTGCCTCCATCGCACATCGCACCGCTACGGATTCCTGATCGAGTCGCATGTTGCCATGTATTTGTCTAATATAAATTTTCCAAAGCTGCAAAGGAAACTGAATAAAGATCTCACTGGGCTGTAACTGTCAGTGACTAGATGGCCACACAGAAATAAATCAAGTTGAGTTTTATCAACGATCATGTGGAAATTATACACGTAAAGAATGCAGCTCCGATCACTTCTTAAATAAATGTATCTGTCTGACTTACTTTGATGACGTCATCGATGTCGATCTTTCCGTCTTTGTTGTCGTCGAACGCCTCTGCAATCCGGTGCAGCTTGTCCTCGGGAATGTTCTGGATCTGCCGCATGACGCCGATGAGCTCGTCGATGCCGACCAGGTTCTCCCTGAAGGTGTGAAAAAGACTGTATACAGAAAACGGTTACCAGGTTTGACCGGGCGTAAAATGGCGGAGAGGTCCGAGGAGACCGGGCTGAGCTCAGGCTCACCACCACTAAGGTTTATGTTAGTCCTGTTAGTCCAGTGTCCCTCGTATGACGACCTCGACTCTGTCGACAGCAGGGGGCGCGCCCTCAAATTCAAGGTGACCCAAACTGAGACCAGAGGTGCACTTCAGGAGATCAGCGCTGTCACTTAAAACTTTTACAAGTTTTTAAAGTATTCAACTTTATTAAAATATATATTTTCCTCATAGAAATACTGAAATCTTTACAGTTTTTTCAAAAATATTATCTTTAAAACCTTCAACACATAACTCTGTTTTTGTCTTTTACACGCTGATCTGCAACTACTGCCGTTTGATAGTTTTAGCATTTGGCTTTTAGCTAGCCTTTTGATACTTATGGATTGTAGCTAAACTTTTAATACTTTTAGCTAGTGTTCTTATATCTTAGTTACTGTAATGAGTCTTTCAGATGCTAGCTAGCATTTTGATACTTTTAGCTTTAACCAGCCTTTTGTCACTTTTAGCATTTATTTACTCTTTTCATACGTAGCTTCTATCCTTTTCAAAGCTTTAATTAGCTTTTTGATACTTTTAGCTTTTGTTGCTACTTTTGCTTTTAGCTACAATTGTTACTTTAGCTAGCATTCTGCTAATGATGGCTTTTTTTTTTATTTTGATTCTTCGGTTTCAGCTAGAGTTTAGCTTTCTTTTTTTATAGCTTCAACTAAATTTTAGCTTCTGTGAATTTCAGCCATCATTCAAAGCTCAGCAGTCAAACTGTATTTTTGCAGAAAATGCTTTTTTCTTGTTTTTTTTTTTTTCCCATAACGTAGAGTAATGTTTGAATAGAGGCCTTTTTCATCGTTAAGGGCCCTGCGTACTCCATCTGAAGCTGAAGTCGACTCGCGGTCACGTGGTTGCAGGACGTTTGTTTTCACGCACACCTTTCAGAAGACATGGTGCAGATCTCCTGGGAAACGCTCCTGCTGCAGTATACGTCACCGCACAGGTTTCTTTCTTCCCATCAGAGTTTTCACTCGTCCCTGCAGCCACCGTTTGGCCACAAAACTATTATGATGAAAGCACCTCACTTTTCAGCAGACGGACTCTTCCATGTCTGCAAGATCTCTCCATCCAGGAGTTTTTGGCCATTTGGCTAATTTAGTGCATTTGAAGAGTCATGCAGCTGAATGTCTGTGTGCAATTCAGCATTGACGAACATGCCTGCAAACCTCTGACCAGTCACACAACACTTGGCTCATACGCCTGTGAGAAAGTTTGGCCTGGGCCTCGTGCTGAGAAGGAGCGGGCGAAGCTGCTCTGAGAACTGACACCGTTTTCGTTGCTCATCTGTGACAATGAGAGCCGATTTAGCAGCTTCAGATGGAGTATGCAGGGCCCTTTAGACATGTGGTTTAAAACACTAAAGTCTCTTACCCAATATGAGGCGTGGCTCCACTGTCCACCTGTCCGTCCTGGGCCACCTTATCCTTCTCCAGCTCCAGGATGATCTTGTCGATGCGGCTGATCATATGGGTCAGCCTTTTAGACAGACGGCGGCTGGCCTTCGGCTCCTCTAAAGACTTTTCTTCACCCGTCTTAGAGAGCTCGCTCTTTATCTCCTCTAGATCCTGGAACATAAACGCAGCCAAAGATGTGAACTTGAGCTTGTAGAAGGACATCTATCACAGACGATCCTGTAATTTTACACATTTTGAGCTAAAATCTCATGTGGAAGTAGCTGAGAGTTGTCCAGCTCTTCTCCAGGTTAACCTCGTTGTATTCCTGAACGTCGTCCTTCAGCTCCTCCAGCTCCTCTTTCTCCAGAGTCAGAAGTTTCTTCTGCTCCTTCAGCTTTGAAAAGGCGTCACTCAGCAGATCAATCTCTTCTTTGGTGATCTCCTCATCCTATAAAATTAAAAAAAATAACAGAATCAAACTAAGTTGTGAAGAAATGCTTAAAGTTTTGTAGCTCTACGCATGGAGTCTAAAAACTAGAGGGATAAACTGCTGTGGGGAATAATAAAGCCAGTAATAAAATTAATAAATGGAATAATAAAGCCAACCTGGAAGTGCAGAACAGCCTGCTGCTGTTTACACAATAAAGTGAGAAAAGTGAGGCAAAGGTTCGTTCAGATGTTTATAACAACCTAAAACACTCATCACACCTGAACTTTGGATGTTACTGTGTAAAGATGTCACCTTGAGTCCTTCTACAAGAGGAGCTGTGTCCTTCAGAGTCTCTGGATGAGACGTTATACTGGACGATGACACCTCCGCCTCGCTGGGCTTCGCCACGCCGAGTTCAGGCTCCACCTCGTCCTACAGACGATGGCAGATAAAAACAAATTCAATGCAAAATGCTCCATCTGTGAGGGTGTAACGGTACGTATGGACGTCTGGGACAGGTGGAAGCAACGTAAAGGAAAACATTAATCAAAGGTGGCCAGCGCTCCAGTCTAGAAGTATTTTTGCTGACGGACTTGACAGAAAGAGTCAAGAAACTGTTTAACGCACTCTGCATCAAAGCAAAGCATGAACGGTCGGTTCAGACTAGGAGCTTTTTTGAAAAATCATGAGCCATTTTCCCATTCGCAGCTTGCAACGATGCGTCTTGAGGAAATTACAGAAAGTAAATTAACTTTTTAAATGACTGTTCGGAAGAGGATGCATGCTGGTTTGAAAACACCCTGTTGTTGGGGGGGGGGGGGGGGGGCATGCCTGG
>JARVGQ010000781.1:23453183-23481537 GCA_031762355.1 Hypsolebias martinsi
CCTGATAACTGAAAGATCTTCCTCCCATTCTGCTTTAGGAAACTCTAGGAACCACAAGTAAACCTGCAGTCTGAGAGCGAAGTGCTCTGTTAGGAAAATATGGAGCAACAAGATCTAACATAAGTCAAACATTAAAATGTTTTTAAAAATCACATAATCTTAAATGTGCTTGTTCCAAAACCATAAAATATATAAAATGTCTTTTTTAGCTGTGTCAGCTTCAACTTTCTGTGACCAGAGCCTTAAATACTGTTTCAACTGTGCATGATATCTGGGCCGTGGAGCTCCAACAAGGGCTGGATTTTATTTATACTGTATATTTTACTCGTGCTGGATGAGCAGTGATAAAAAATGTGATGGAAACTGAGGAATATGGACAAAAGTAGTCAGAGCGCTTCAGTGGCTGTGCACTGGCACACTTAAATGCATGAATTCTACATTTTTGCAACGTCTTCAATAAATGTTGGACTCTGGTCAGTTTTAACGCATTCACCTTTTTATTTTAAACCACATTTTTATGAATAAATAGATAGAGCACCAGAATTTATCAGGAGTTAATGTTTAAATGAACACTTCTTCAGCTCCATGTCTCACATGAACCCACTTCTCTGATGTATTCTGACTGCCTTCAGTTGGATTTTATTCATGTAGTAATCTGCTAAATCTAATCTTTGGCTGCTTTATTTTTTTCTGAGCTACACCACCGCCATACGGGTACCGCAACTGAACCTTCACAATTTATTTTAAGAGCCACACAGGAAGCTTCAAAGCAAACTAACCCTGTAAACATGCTCTTTTGTTCCCTTTTGCCAGGACTCCAGGCGTTAACAGCAATTCACTTTGGTCCCACTGGCATGACTCTCCCTAACATTAAACAGCAAATGACGTCTCATTGGTGTTTAAAATAAAACTCTCCTCTTCTGCAAGCAAACGCACTTGCTGTTGTCAGACCCTGAGTGTATATGTGTAGACAGAAATAGACAGCCACCCACATATCATTAGGGAGATGGAGGGAGAGAGGAGAGACGGACTGTGACAGTGTAGGAGAATGAAGAAAATATGGTGGTCACAGATTCATACTGCAGCCCTGTGGTTTGTTCAGCTCAGATTAAAGAAATGCAGTTTGCTTTCACCTGAGTGGATTCGCCGATGAACGTCTCCTAATTTCCACAGAGAACTGGATGATAATTTAGTTTAGTATCTGAAGTGTGTGGGAGGGTGCAGGCTCTCTGCTGCACTTCTGCTTTAATGGACTTGATGTAGAAGGAGTCCGCCCTCTTGTGGAGCTCAGGAAAATGATAAATATATGCAGCATGTGTGTTCTGCATTACAGGCTTGTGTTATTTTATGGGGCTCTTGAGCTTCCGTCCTCTTATCTAACAGAAGTGCTTCATGATTCACTGTGTAGGCACACAATCTGGTGGTTACACTAATTTATTTGACTGTTCAGAGGCAGAAAAAGACAAAAAAAAAAAAATGCATTTTTCTTTCATGTTAGGGCTATTTTTGTGCATTTTAGACCAAACGTCTTTTTTGTATTTGAAAACCAAAAAGCCATATGTTGATTTCTAATTAAAAAGCACTTCTTTGGTTCTCTCTTCTGTTTCTGCTTTGACTCTTCTGCTTTCAGGAAGGTGCTAAATGTGAAGATCATTGATGATGAAGAGTACGAGAAAAACAAGACGTTCACAATTGTGTTGGAGGAACCCATTCTGTTGGAGGTGGGACAGAGACACGGTGAGCTGAAGACCCTCCACACAGCACTTTGACTTTACATCAACTTACTTAATTTCATGTTTGACAGTTTAATTCATCCTTGCATTTATTCATCCATACATTTTCTACTTTGGCTTGAACCTGTTGAGGGTCACTGAGAGCTGGTTGCCTTTTCTTAATGGACTCTGGGAAAGAGATGAGACGCCCTGGACCGGTCCCCTCTCACTCACAGTGTCACAGAGAGGCAGATAATCATACACACACACACACACACACACACACACACACACACACACACACACACACACACACACACACACCTAGAGACGATCGATTTAGAGTCTCCAGTGAAACTAACTTGCATGTTTTCCAACTACTGAAGAAAACCAGAGTCCCTGGAAAAAATCCAGACGTGCACAGAATTTCCAAACTCCGTGCAGAAAGACCCTCGCCGAGTTCTGAATCTCAGATGGGGTCGTGTAGAATTTTTCTTCAGAGTGAAGCAGTCTCCTCTTTGGAGTCCATGTTTGTGCTGTCAGTCCACTGCATGCTCGTGTCTACATTTTGCGGTGTCTGTGTATGAATAGTCGTCTGCACATCAAAGTTCATGCTCAATAATCCAGGTAATAAATCCAACAAAGTTCAGTCAGGTCACCTGGACAGTTTCTTTTTATGCTCAGTTTCGTCCTTCATCCGAAACCATCCAGATGTTTATTACTTGGATTATTGAGCATGAACTTTGATGTTTTGAACCACTTTGGCTATAGCTGCCTCAGAGGAGTCGATGGGGGAGAGAGTGGGCCCTGGAAAACATCTTATCACCAGCAACCCGGTTGGTCCATTATGTTAGCGTACTGCTTGTGGGAGTGAGTTTGTTGTAGCTCCTGGGACTGATGTGATGAAGTCCTTTGGATGAAGGATGAAAAGTCTCAATGAAAAAAGAAACTGTTCAGATGACCTGACTGAACTTTGTTGGAGTACAGTCGATCAAACTCATTCAAGTCAATTTTGTTATTGCTGCACACTTTCAAACAACCTCCATTGATCAAAGTCATGAACAAAATGTAAATCAGAAATTAGTAGACACCTGTAAATGCTAACTACCGGTAAGATGAATAAATCATTGTCATGTAAAACAAAAAAAGAAAGTATAACAATTGAAGTATACTGGCGCAATAAAACTCAGTATCTTGCTCTAACAAAAGCAAAACATGCAGTGTTTTAAATTATGATTTAAAATGGTCAGTGGTGTGGGCCGTTCTTATAGGCTGAAGTACTGGTCCATCAATGAAAAGGACCTCAGGTTTTCAGACTGGACCTGGAATGTTCAAAAAATAATTTATAGACCTGATCATTCTGGCTCAAATGTAAATGGGCATAAGTTTGGAAAGTAAGGTGGTGCCATGCCGTTCAGACTCCTAAAAACACACAGTAAAATCTGAAACTGGTCTTTGAAACAGGCAGGAAGTATGGGAGGCCAGGACAGGTGTGGTATGATCATTATGTGTTTTTCCCATTATATGTCCCCGTGGCTCAACGAGGCTAGCCTGTATATATAAAGGTTGATTGAATGAATATGGTGTTTTGCTGGGTCTTGTGCATCCTGCAGGCATCCAAGAAACGTAAGATCAAGACCATCATACAAAGAATTACAGTAATTCAAATCAGATGTATTTCAGGCATGACTTACTCTTTCTGAATAGTCTAACCAAATACAGTAATCACCATGACTGTGCTAGTTATCTTAAAACTAAAATTTATTGGCGTTTTAATAGTTACAACAAAATTTTGTGAGTTAGGAGATTTAATTACCCAAATAAAATATTTTTGTTTTCATCTTGGTTAAATAAAATTGGTCTTCATACATGTTTGAAAATCTGATACATTTCAGTCCATCTTGAATAAAGGCACAGCTGTTTGCTGCTACAGAAAGATAAATCTGAACATCGTCGGTAAAACAGTGAAATGGAAAAATGTGCTCTCTGAAAATGAACTTGAATTAAAGCATAAATAATGAGAAGGGGGTCTAAAAAGAAGCCTTGAGGTACTCCACAATTACAAAGTGCCCAAGCTGAAGAATATTTGTTCAAACGGTCGGAAAAATGTCTGCTCGACAGGCTGGAACCATTTAAATGTTGCACATTTAATACTAGTACACAAATAAATAAATAACTACCATAATAAATCAAGATGTTTGTAATGACTGGCAGCTTTTGGCATTTTTCACTAAACTATCAAGTGATTCTCCAGCCCCTCGGAAGAGGCATCGCACATTTGATTGGCTGTTTTGTTGCTCAGAAGGCTTTCGAGCAAAAGTAAATTGTCTAACAGATTGCACTGTGTACCGAAAATAGGTTTCATTTTCTTTCAGTTCTTTATCCTAATAGGAAACATCTCTCCTAATATCATTGTGTGGGAAACACTGATGGTGTTTCCATTTATTTCACTTGTGCAGGGGACACCAATGACAACAAGACAGCGGTGGGACCAGAGGACGTGTCAAAGATGGGCTGCCCCTGTCTGGGAGAGCACACCAAGCTGGAGGTGGTCATTGAGGAGTCGTATGAATTCAAGGTAACTAAAAATAGACAAGTTATCACAGTTTTATATTTTTCAAATATTCCCGAGCCGATGCTGGCTAATGAATGTTCAGATTTACATGTAATACATGTCACCTTGAATAACTATCAGTTCTTTGAACTTACAATCTACAGTATTGATGTATTTTCTGTTATATTTAGTTTTTATTATGTGTTTGTCTTGTGTTTGTGCTCTAACCCTGTTGGTTCCACTCTAACCCATCTAATTAGTTCCTGTTTGGTACTCCATCCCTTAGTGCATAACCTACATACTCCTGGAATCAATCTTTGCCAGAGCCTCACATGCATTTTCTTTTATTCATCTCCAGTTTATTGTCGGCCCCTGTCCTTTAATGCCGTTGTTGTTTGTTAAATGGAATATATACACTAACTGCCTGCCTCCTGTTTTACTTATCATATTCAAACAAAGCAAACATCTCAGAGGTTCCTAGAGATAAAAAGAAACCCAAGCCCTATTTTATTTTATTTTTTTTGTTGGATCATGATAGTTTGTCTTTGACATTCAGGGATTAATATTTAACTCAACTAAAAGGTGATAAATTATGAAATATGCTCATGTAACTGGATAATGTCTCTGCCAGTGGAGTCATTCATTCACTGTGCCCTTCAGTCTGAACAGTCAAAAAGGAGGTAAATAAAGTTTTTATGGAAGAACTTTGCTCATTTCAAATTTAGATGAGATAAGTAAATAAGAATTACTGCACATATAACGTTTCTTAACGGAATGCATATCACCCACCGCCTTTCATGTCAGTGTTCTAGACTTAGATCGGATAAGTGAGAAATTGTCATTACAGCCTTTTTTGTCAAACATTCAAACTACGTGAATGTGTAGCGCTCAGAGTATGTGTCATGAATGACTTTCAGCTACTACCACTCACATAATTAGATTCATTTATGTAAAACAGACTTAGTAACAACGGTTTATGTTTTCTCACATCAGCTGACTCTGGCACATTTAGAACACACATGTTAAGCGTTAATGAGCTGTAGAGCCAGTGATAACTGAAAGTTTCATTAAAATCTACTCCTTGGCACATGAGATATTTTACTAAAAGACAGTGTTGAGTCCTATTGTTGAGGCATAGTTTTAATGATCTTGTGCATTCCGCTTTGTGTACATGTTGTGAATGACTGTCGTTTACTGCCACAACAAATTTGAGCTCAAAAGCTGTAAAACTGGTTGACTGTTTGATCAAGTTGAATAGCTGTGGCAGCCATTTTGTAATTGTTAAGACAATAAGTTGTAGATATACTCAGTGGTTATTTTTGGAAAGTTTCAATAAATTCCATCCTGCAGTTCATCCAGACAGGAAGGCAAACATATTTACTGCTGGTTTTTCACCTTTTGCCAGTGGAACATAAATATTCCAATGTGCCTGCTTTTATTTATGAAGCAAAACAAGTCTCTGAGGATGGTCCCTGCCTGGTCAGGAGTGCACTGCCTTGTTTGCTGTGCCGCCTCCTAACTCAGTGTGGGACCAGCCTGATTACATCACCATAACATCTCCCTTGTTACAGCCACATGACCCATTATCCAGCGGTTTGGCAGCTTTATATTGCAGCCCTATCTGAAGGTAAAATGATGCTGATGGGTGTTAAGCCTCTTTATAACAACTTAAAAAACATTTAGGCTGCAACATGATATTGCTCTGAGACTATCAGCTCCATGCCTCGACTCTATTTCCTGTAAAGCAGCTTCACGCTGGTGAATAGCCCACTCCACCCTGCCTCAACCAAATCTGATTTTTGTGCCACAGTGGGATAAGCAATGATCCTAATTGTGCATTAAGTCACCACATTCATGTCCATTGTGTCTTTTACTCCTAACATTATACCAATAGTTTATCTCCAACCTGAAAATGCACCTCTTGTTTGTTATTTTTTTGTCTCCAGAGCACAGTGGACAAGCTGATCAAGAAGACCAACCTGGCCCTGGTGGTGGGGAGCAGCAGCTGGAGGGAGCAGTTTGTTAGTGCTGTCACCGTCAGTGCAGGTGAGCTGCTGAAATGTGTCATCTGTCAGTTCACCTCCAGACCAGACTTGTTGAGGATGGATGTTGTCAGGATTTGATCTTTCAGGCACCTGTTTGTTTAAAATCCAGAAGTTTCCAGTTTAAAGTTTTATAACATTTGGGCATTGCTGGGTTTATTTGCTGCATCTGTTCAGTCCAGACAGCTGTTTAAAAATTCATTGTGTGCTGAATTCCTTATGAGGCTCACTATAAAAGCTAAAGTGGCCAACTCTGCCTGGACATTTAATGCCTATGAGGTATGGTGACACTTTTTACTTTACCCTTTCAAAAGCCATCTGTGTGGCTTTATGAGCCTTTAAGATACGCACTAGTGCACAAAACACAGGAGCATTACGTCGATTTAACTACTAAAGATTTGTTCTTTTTTTTCTTCACCTTCTCTGTTGTGAGTTGATACAACCTAGATTCATGCCCAGAATGAAAGCAGGAATAAAAGGCACACAGTTATTTGTGTCTCACTGACAGAAACAGACAGTGAAGAGTTGTATTTACAAGTTTAATGTAATGATTTGAAAAGTTTAGTTGCTTGGAATCTGTCCAGTAATGAGTGGGAACGTTGTAACCACAGAACTTCTGCAGATTTATTGGGCACAATAAAGGGCTTGTTGTCCCCATTCTGCTGCCATGTAGACTTAACATAAAAAATAACTCTGATTAATAAAAGTACTTTTACTTTCCACTGAACACTGCAGGTCTCTTTACTCCAAAAGCAGGATTTTTTTTTTTTTTTTTAATGAAAACCTGCTCAGGTTTCCTCTTCCACTTAGTTGTTATGTCAGAAAAGTCACTGTAGATGTGGCGCTGAGCCAAAATCAGAAGACAAACAGAAGTCAATGAATCCTGTTTTCTAAGCCTCAATTATTTAGCACATCTCAGCCCTAAACAGTTTTTTTTTTCTGCATACACTGAACAAAAATATAATCACACACTTTTGTTTATGCACTTATTTTTATTGGCTGAACTCAAAGTTATAAGACTTTCGATGTGCACAAAAGGCCTTTTTCTCAAATATTGTTCATAAATTTGTGTGAGTCTGTGTTAATGAGCACTTCTCATTTGCAGAGATGATTCATCCACCTCACAGGTGTAGCATGTCAAGATGCTGGTTAGACAGCATGATTGTTGCACGGGTGTGCCTTAGGCTGACCACAATAAAAGGCCACTCTAAATGTGTAGTTGTATCACAACACAACACCACAGACGTCACAAGTTTTGAGGGAGCAGTAAATTGTCATGCTGACTGCAGGAATGTCCACCAGAGCTGTTGTCCATGAACTGAATGTTCATTTCTCCACCATAAGTCGTCTCCAAAGGAGTTTCAGAGAATGTACCGGTACATCCAACCAGCCTTTCTACACCGACCATGTGTAACCACATCAGCCCAGGACCTCCACATCCAGCATCTTCACCTCCAAGATCATCTGAGTCCAGCCACCTGAACAGCTGCTGCAACAGTCAGTTTCCATAACTAAAGAATTTTCTGCACAGACTATCAGAAACTGTCTCAGGGAAGCTCCTCATGATGCTCGTCTTCCTCATCAGGGTCTCCTCCCGACTGCAGTTAGTCATTGTGGCTGACTTGAGTAGACCAATGCTCACATTTGATGGTGTATGGCCCGATGGAGGTGTTCTCTTCATGCATGAATCACTGTACAGGGCAGATGACGGACTGTGTGTATGGCATCTTGTGGGTGAGCGGTTTGCTATGTCCGCGTTGTGAATCAGTGGGTTGTGATGTGGACAATGAACACCAGGGCTGGTGTGGTTACACATGGTCTGTGGTTTTGAGGCTGGTTGGATGTACTGGTACATTCTCTGAAACTCCTTTGGAGATGACTTATGGTGGAGAAATGAACATTCAGTTCATGGACAACAGCTCTGGTGGACGTTCCTGCAGTCAGCGTGGCAATTTACTGCTCCCACAAAACTTGTGACGCCTGTGGCGTTGTGCTGTGATAAAACTGCACATTTAGAGTGGCCTTTCATTGTGGTCAGCCTAAGGCACACCTGTGCAGTAATCATGCTGTCTAACCAGCATCTTGATACGCTACACCTGTGAGGTGGATGGATCATCTCTGCAAAGGAGAAGTGCTCATTAACACAGATTCACACAAATTTATGAACAATATTTGAGAAATAGGTCTTTTGTGCACATCGAAAACGTTTTAGATCTTTTATTTCAGCTCATAAAGAATGGGAGCAAAAACAAAAATGTTGAGTTGATGTTTTTGTTCAGTGTATTTTGGGGGTCAGAGCTTCTGTTTCAGATAAAGGCCTGAAGAGCAGAGAGCAGGAAGCTGTGATGTAAGATTTTGCTCCTCTGTCTCAGATTACTTCAGAGTCAGTGGAGATTCTCTTTGAATGTGAGTTTGTTTCATTTGTTTCAATGTATGGCTATTTTTTTTTTCACCTGGAGAAGAAAACCAGGTCAAAGTCAGGATTTTCTGGACGTTGAGCTCAAACTGAGATGCAGCTCTCGTTGAGCTTTAATTTAGTAGGGGTGTAAATCACCAGCTTTACCATGATACAATATTTTATTGATTTGTTTGTATGATGATAAGATTTTTCTCAATATCACAAAGTCTGACACGATACAATTTTGATTCTATTCGACTCACAAGTCCGTGATCTATATATTGCCATATCAAATGCTCATCTCATTTATATATAAATAAATTTACAAAACAATTCAAATATGATTTAATCATTTTATTTCTGTCATTACAGGCAACTGGCATTAAAAAAAAAATACATTTTTCTTAATTAATGAAAAAGTAAAAATAAATGACCTGTTCAGGATAGTCTCACATTTCTCATGGTGACCAGTTAACTCAAAGTGCCCTGATGACCTTTCAGTTATAATGAAACAGAAATAGATATTGAGCTTACTGAACATGACTATCAATGTCGTGTTTCTTCTTCAGGTGAACAGACATATTTGTTGTTTCACACTAACACCTGTTGCAGACGACATGAGTTTTTTCTGTTGAGCCGTTCTTCTGTTGGAATAAACTATTTCCACAGTGTTGGTTTAAATCCAGCAGAAGAGTGAGTTTCATTATGTGTGTTGTCTGCCTCGTCTGCCATGTTGCTGAGGAGGTTCTACACCTTGTTTTGATTTTTTTCTTAACCAGTTTAAACTGTATTACTCCTCACTGAAACATTTGAAATCTGCTTATGCAAAAAAAGTAACGGCCAGTATCTCTAATCTGCTGTTGTTTTAGATTTTGCTCCTTTTTACTCATTTGCCTTACTGTTACATGTTTGTCGACAATAGTTTTAGCCCCACTTTGTATTTTTCTTTTCCTTTTTTATGTTGCAATGTTCTCTGTACCTCAACGAGCCTTTGTACACCGTTTAAAAAAAAAAAAAAATTTCTCCGTCCAGTTGGACCTCAGTTTTAGAACCCTCCAAAGTACCGTAATCTCCAAATTATCTGCATGTCAACCAAAATGTACATTTTAGTTACAAACCAAAGCAGCAGATGGACTGAAATATTTTATTGTGGAAGTAAAAGAATGACTTCAGGAAACTAAAGTCCGGTTGTTCACATGCACACGACATGACGAAGAAAAGAAAATGGCACCAAATATTTGTTTTAGTAGCAAAACATTTGATATTATTGAATTTTCTAAAGCTATAAGCAGCTACTGTATAAACAATATAATACACAGGTGTTTCAGAGGTGAGTCGCAGGTCAGTTTTAGTGTGACTCAGGAAGGTGCTGCCCCCTGGTGGACAGGAATGAAGACTCACTGAGCTTCAACTCTCCTCCTCACACCTTTCAGGACTTCTTGTACTCGATTCTCTCCACCTTGACGTCGTCCCCGATCAGCTGATAGACATACGTCACCACTGTGGATGCCTGGATGTCCATTAATACAAATGAGGGGATGATGTTTCTGGAAGGAGACAGGAGGACAAGAAATATTTAAACCCAAAACACGGCTTTAATCCAAAGCCGCTTACATAAAAATAAATTTGCTAACATTTCTGGACATTTCTAACTCCATGAGCAGCGTTTGTCATTTTTTGTTGTTGTTGGTTTTCAGTTCGCTCGTATTAAATCACCTGAGCTCATCTGTAGAAGAAAAATATGTTTGGACTTGTTTCAAACTTTAAAAGTTCACCTTTCCAGGGGGTTGTAGGCTCCGGTGGCAGAACCGGGGTTGATGTAGAACTTGTTTTCGTTCTCGAAGGCTTCGAACTTGTGCGTGTGCCCGGAGATGAGGATATCTACGTTGAGCTGTCTCTGCAGCAGCGCCAGGCTGGCCATGTCGCCCCACGGGATCACCTGGTGGCCATGGATCAGGCCGATCTTGAACTGGCCCACAGTGACCACCTTCTGCTCCGGGTAGTTCAGGTTCTGAGGAGGAGGAAGCAACGAGCACAGCGAGGTTGCTGTTTTCATTTGGAATAATAATAATTAAAATAAAAAAATAAAATTTTTCTGCCCTGCAGCAAACGTTAAGGTTAGCTCTGGTGTCTGAACGGAGCCGAGCGACCCCACTTCCTGCTTCTTATACATGCCCCGCCCCCTTTTGGAATCAAAGTCTTGTAAATTATTATTATTATTTTTTTTAAAGTTCAGCGCTGCATTTCACCCAGGGGAAATGTAAAATAAAACAAAACAATCAAAAAGATCAATTTGCATTTTTGTTTCTGTTTAAGGAATAAAGGTGCCGATTGATTAAAGGGATTTCACAGGGATATTGATTTCAACCACAACAATCGTTATAGTAAACACTTGTACAGCTACTGGGAGCTAACTGTTAGTATGCTATAAAATGATTATACAATTATTATAATAATAGTAACTAATAATAAGAATTAGTTTACTGATTGTTTATTTTATTTATTGTTCAGTTCATGGCAAACAGGCAAAATAGCCACAACAGCAGGTTGATAAAGAAGATTCATGCACAATCTGTTATATTTATCATCTGCTGCCAACAAGCAGGACGGGTGATAAGGGTGTGTGTTCCTTTGTCTGTCTGTTAGCAAAATATCCCAATAACTGTTGAATGGATTTTAATGAAACACTGTAGCTGATTCATTTTGGAATCAACATGATTCAAGATGGCTGCCGCAACTAATCAACCTTTGCCAGCACAAAAACAGCCATAACCCTGTAAAATGTACAGATACAGAACTGAAACTTGGTGTGGTAGTAGCTGAGAGTCCTCCCCAACATAGGACTGACCGCAGGAGATCCTGACTAATGTTGGTTTAAGGTTGACTAACATGAGATGATCTAAAACTCGGGCGTGAAAGGCGCCGGGTGTTTTCTGAAGCGTTAAAGAACGCAGGTCATTGAATAATTATCCGCCTGACAGACCGCAACATGTGAGCACCCAGACACCAGTCAGAGTGGATTTAGCCTTTCACAGACCTCGTCAAAGTCTCCGCGGACTATGTGGACGTCCCCGGCGAGGGTCTTCAGGTAGTCGTAACTCTCCTTGGTGCAGAGGTTCCCCGTGCAGAGGATGTGCTGGATCTTCCCCGGGACCAGCAGCTTCTTGAACTTGGCCGGCAGCGTGTTGCACCGATGGGGGATGTGCAGGTCGCCCAACACCAGGACCAACTGACGGAAACACAAACAGGTTAGTCACCCACAAGGGGGTCCACCCTGCAGCAGGACATAACTTAGACTCCACCAGAACCACAGTGCACCTTCGTTAGGGTTAATTACTTTCAAACCACACACTGAAACGTCAACCAGCTCAGATTCTTTGGCTCAGGGGGTAGAGAGATTTTGTTAAAAACACTCAGAGTTACAAACCAGCAGAAGAGAAATTAGTGTCTGAATTCAAACTGGCTTTTAAAAGTTCATTTTTATAAAATAATATTTAAATGTTTACAAAGAACTAAATCTGCACAGCTGGATTTCAGACACTCAGCGACAGAAGAGACCACTGTCATCACACAAAACAAGTAAACAACAACAACAAAAACACTTTTTAGACTAAACAGGAACCCTTGTTTCACATCAGAACTCCACCAGCTGACAAACAGATGACACCAGGATACATTTAGAGTATTTTCCGTGTCTAATGAGGAACAAAGTATCTTTAAAGGTTGAATTTGAGCGTAAATACAAGTTCTAGCTGCTACATCTGAACCCACACATCACAGAACCAGGCAAAAGTTTAAACACAACAAACATATTTAGACACAGTGTCAAAAACCTGAACTTTTACAAGACTATGCTTGAAATACTGTATCACCAAAGACGACAATTATTTCCCTTTAAAATATAACGTAGAAAAAAAAAGTAATGTTAACCTGACTCGTTATTACACGGCAGAGTTAAGAAAATATTAATTCATGGTAAAAACTGCAGTAAATAAACAAATTATAAGATTTTAAGTATCAGAACATAAGACTTCAGTGAACACGGTGCCTATTCTACACATCTAAACAAGATGTTTATGTAAACTAATTATTATTTACATAAAACTTGAACTTAGTAAAGGAGAAAGGGGAGAATTTGTTGATTTATCAACTTGTTGAGCAGACATTCTGTGTTCGGAAAAGCAAATAAAGAAGACAGATGTATGTTTTGTCCTGGTAGAAACTTTAATTAGTTTTAAATTATTCTAAAGCTGAAGTTATTTTAGTCCAAAAAGTTTCAGAAACTGTAACGAAATAATAAATCCAATTTATTTTTTTTATTTTTTCTACAATTAAAATTCATTTAAAACTATATACAGTATTCAGATTCAGCTTAATTTAACATAAAATGGAGGATGGGTTACATGGTGAAAATTATCCTGTGACTGACAGGAGCCCAAACCATCAGGCCTCCACCACCGTGCTGACAGCTGGGAGGAGCAGTTTGCTGCAGTGCATTCTGGATAACATCTGTCTTCTGGTCTGGTTCGATCCCAGAGGACTCGTGCTTTCGTCAGACGAAACTTTCCAAATCGAAGTTGAGCTGCCATGTTGTTTTTAGAGGAGTTCATGTTCTTTTACCTTCTAACTGAGGCCTGTAGATTCTGAGAGCTCATTTATCTCAGCATTGCATGGTCTAACCTTCAGGGTGAATCTGCTGTGAAGACCGTCAGCCATCTTAAATGCTTTACACTCGTGAATAATCGTTCTCTCTGTATAACAATGAACTTCAAATGACGTTTGACCTTTCCCAGATTGACGGGCAGCAACAGCTGCTTCTACGAGGCCACTGCTGATGTCTTTCCACCTTGGCATAGTGTTAACACACGTCTTTCCCAGATCAGAGCTGGTCCCACTGATGAGGATCAGCAGCTCCTGGCACACAAATGATAATGTTTTTATGTCCTGATACAGAAAACCTCAATACTTGATTTTACCATGACGGTGAAACTTTTAGACTTTCTAATATGTTTGATTTGGAATCTACTAGTAAAGGTTTTTTTTTTTAATGAGTGCAAAGAGGAGTTGTCTGGTTGCGCTAGAAAACGGCAGAGCAGTAGCTGAAGCAGCAGCTAGATATGATGTCATACCCAATCCTGGGTTAGAGCGGCAGGCGAAAGGATCATCCGGCACAGAACGGGAACACTTACCCGATGACCGGCCTGGTTGGTTGAAGACAGATACAGAAGGGAGGAGGCGAAACCAGGTGGGTGAGACGGGAGGAAAGAGTGGGGTATGTGTGCGTGAAGAACACGGGAGATGGGACACAATCAAAGATTGGAATGAAAACAAACAAACAAAAACAACAACAAAGAAGAAAGAGTTGGGACAAATTAAAGGTGAAAGGATTAGGTGGACAGATTGATTAAACACTTAAAAACAAACAAAACTTTAATGAATACTGTATGTGGTTGAAACACTTGTTATTGGCAGGTTAGTGATGATAAGATGAATGATCAAACACTCAGTTTAGTAAAAATTATTAAACTATGCAGATAAAAACTGCACTCTTTTTGTCTTGTTTTCTGCAGAACGCAACAAACTCTCTAAAAGTTGTGCAAAAATAAAATAAATATAAATGAATAAATAAATGAGCAGTAAAAAAAGTACTTTAATACCAAATTTATTTGCCAAATTAGTTGATTTGTCTTAAGAAACCATAATAATAAAGTAACCGGAAGTTAAAAGCCTCTAACGAGTTTCCTGTATTTTAGGCCTTTTTAGCTAACTGATCTGCTAAAAACATAAACAACTCGCGTTTAAGAATCAAAACAACAACAATAACTGCTCAGAAACAAACATAGCAAACAAAGAATATTAAATAAAAGTAAAAATGGATTATTTTAGGACTAATAAATGCTTTCTGGACTGTCATGTGACGGTTGATCCATGTCAGAATCGAACTCGGTTCCGATATGATAAAGCCGTTTTTGCCTGGTAGACAAAAACCCGTCATTTCATATACGTATATATATATAGAGAGAATTTAAATAAAACATCCAACGACGAAAAAAAATAATAAACAAAACGCCGTTCGTGAGGGGAAATGGTGGATCTTTCGCCATTTCATACTCACCATCTTCTCTGCTGCTGTTTGCGGACGCCCAGGATGAGGAAGCGCCTGCGCAAGTACGACGTCAGAGCTTCAGCCTTAATGAAACACTACTTCCTTTTAGTTATTTTCAAAATAAAAAAAACTGGCTATATTTTTCGTTTCTTAGATGGGAAAATAATTCATAAATTGGTTGTTTTGAAGGTAAATAATATTATAAAATTAATTTAATTAATATAAAGTGCTACATAGATTTATTAATTTAAGTTTAGTTTGTTCTCTACACGTAGAAGCGAATCTGTGATCGAGACATGCTTTTACTTTGAACCGTAGCTGTTACCGGATGTCGCTCGGTTTGCTATAACTGCTTGTTTTACGCTTGTCAAACGTCGAGTAGCTGCGTTACGCAGAACGTTCGAGGGGTAGGTGATAAATAATTTCACTTTTTTTTGGCTACGGTACATTCTGGATTGGGTTTCACTGGAAAAATATATTTCCGTAGAAAAACCGATGCTAGCTAAATATTTATTAATGGAAGTACTTTTGCTGAATGCGTCGAATGCGTGTGGCTAACGGTGTTAGCTTCAGAAGCATGGCGTCACGTTTGGCCTCAGATTAGATCTAGAGACTTTTTAATTTGAATTTGCCCGTAAGTTTTCATTTGGATCTGGCCTTTGGGTTGTTGTTCTTTCTTTTTAAGTTTTAAGATTCTTAGAAGGTAGCTGTTGAATGTTTTAATAGGAATCCATTTTTAGTTTGTGGGCAGCTTTACGCAGATTACGACCACGTCATTTTTTTTTTTTTAGGTTTTAAGAATCGTATGTATAGTCAGTTAGCCGTCGTTTATTTCTTAAACTTTACGCTTCAGAATTTATTCGGCACCATTTTTGGGCTTGTGGGACCGTTATCTATTTCGTGTCTTCAGGTCCGCAGTTCGTCTTGTTTTAATTGCTGGTTGTTTTTGTCCCAAAGGTCCACAAACCTCGAGAGGACTTTTCCAGAAAGCTCTCCGGTCTCTGAGCTGACACGCCTGCTGTGCTTTGGACCTGTCCGTGTCTGAGAACCCCCCTTTTTTTTCTTTTTGTTTTACAGACTCGCTGTAATCGATATACCTCCAGATATCGATCACCGTTCACTGCGGCAACTGGACGATCAGCGTTGTGTTTATGTCTTTGTTTTGTGAAAACGGTGAGTTACGGATGGAAAGGCTGCTGTATGGCAGGCTTTCAGAGGCTCAGCTTCAGTGGAAAACTATGTGTGATATTGAGCAGCCAGGAAGGCTGTTTTCCTCTCTCGAGTTCAGTGACTGAATGACGCACTCTGCACCAAACAGCTCCACGCACCTCTGAAACAAACCGATGAATTGTATTACTTTTAAAACTCACTGGCCACACTAACCACCTCAGAACGAGTATTTTGCACTGGAGTTATCAGAACTGGAGTTGTTTGCCTGATGTGGGGCCTCCTGTTTAAAAAGAATAAGCCAGAGGCCTCACATGAAGACAAAAGACTCGCACACAGAGCCAGTTTGTGTGAATGTGGACTCAAAAGACGGGTCAGAGGCTACAAGTGACCAGGTTTTATTTTTCTGTTTTTGGTTCGTTAAGCTTTTAAATCTGGTATAAATGCTTCAATTCTAAACCCATTTACGGCCACCACTATCAATAATTTTACAGATTATTCAGTTAATAATTTTCTTCCAATTCGTAATGGGTATTACAAATCTACATTTCCAGTTTTGTTTTTTATTTTTTACTGCTATAATAAACATAAAGGGAATAAGAGACGTAATGTTTTACTTAAAGATAGCCAAAAAACAGAAGTTAAAATGTAATTATTCTAATTTGTTTACACATTTTCTCTTGAAAATGTAGATGGATGACCTGCCTGACTTAAGAGAGCATTAAGCAGCTTAGATTAATTTTTTCCTCCGAGTTTTTTTTTCCCTGTGGCCCTGTGTATCTGTTTTAGAAGGAGGCTTGAAGTTTTTCCTTTTTTCTTTAATTTTTATTTTTTTTTTATACCTCTTCAGCCTTAGAAAAAATATTTTCTAACTTGTTCCATCTCACAGACTCTTCTTTATCTGACCAAAACTCGTCTGACAGAGGCAGCCCAGACAAGTGGAGTCAAACAACTACTTGAGTTGATATGTCTAAGAAATATAAAGACGATGAAGGGCTTTTCTAATCGGTTCCATTGACTGCTCTGAGTTCAGTGCTCTACACTGGACTGATCAGTCCAACCTGTTTCTTCCTTTATTCTGATACTGAAGTTTCATATCTCTAAATTATTTGCTTTTAGGTAAAAAACATTTACCAAAAAAACCTTCTGAAACTTTTCTCTTCAGTCGTGAACAGTTCTGCTGTGCTCTTTTACAACGTTGGCCACAAATTTAAATTTTCCTATCAAGCCTGAATGAACTTTGGGTAATAAAGTTAAACAATAATCTGCTGAAATGTTCCCCAACTGCTGTGTAAATATTGCAGTCGCTGTCGTGTTGCATTTTGGCCTCAAACGTCCTGGTTTAAGTTGTACCTGTCACATTAGGTTTTCTTTTTCCTTTCAGTTTTTGTAGTTTAACCCTTTTTACCAATACAGCAAATGTAAAAAAAAATCTCTACTCTTAAATGTTAGCTTCATTGTTATTTTTGTCCTGATCATGAGGTTCTATCCCTGAATTTATAAGAATAGTTATAAAGCTGAACAACGTAACATTTTGCCTTCAAGAATGAGTCACATTTGGAAAGTCAGTGTCTTAATACTGACAGACTGTTGTCCATTAGCTTTATTTATGAAATACTGATGTTTGTTCCTCTCCTGTTTTCTTTCAGAGCTGTTGCGCAGCCGTTGGAACCTGTGTGGTAGAAATCTAGCCTTCAAGCAAGGAGCTTGCGGCCACCGCGGCACGACGTTTTTCATGTCAGAGACCGAGCACGCTTGCAGTCGTTTATGTCATCCCCTCTTTTCCAGACAGAAGATCCCGAAAAATCCCCAACCAAGGTCCTCTTATCTTGCTGATAGTTCCAGTATCCAGCCAAAATGTCTGTCAACGTCAACCGCAGCGTGTCAGACCAGTTCTATCGCTACAAGATGCCCCGTCTGATCGCCAAGGTGACTGCGTGCGCCGCTCGCACTTCCTGCAATGTTTAAAACATCCGAGCTGAGAGAAACTGGCTCGCTGAATTAAATGTTTGTTCTTCATTTAGGTTGAAGGCAAAGGGAATGGAATCAAGACGGTCATTGTCAACATGGTTGATGTTGCAAAGGCTCTGAACAGGCCTCCAACATGTGAGTATGACGCGAGTGGGCGATCCTGTCATCAGCGTCACGTTTCAGATTAAAACTTTATGAAACCTACCACACTTCAGTGGTTTTAGATCGAGACCATCTTCAGTCGAGAAACGACAGCTTTGTCTATTTTGGTCAAACTTCTACAACCCTGATCTTCAGCAGAAGCCTGTTAGGTTATTAAAAATCAGGTGTGTCAAAGCACAAACATTATGCAAGCAGTCCTCTCAGGCCAGGATTGGACTTCACTGCTCTAGAAATCAGCATTCTTCACAAAAACAATCCATTTTGAATAATATGAATGGAAGTTGAATTGGAGGCAAACTTTGCTGCTTTAAAATAAATTATATAACTCAATATTTTTCATATTTCCTGCTGATTTAAAGTTTTGAATCTTATCAGTCTTTAAATTTACTGGAGCTTTCAGAAACTCTTCACTGATCACTTCCTGAACTTTTCACCAATATCAGTCAACAGGTTCAGGAAATATTTTGCTGACACACATGATCAGAAACTTTTTCTGCTCCGCCTTTTGACCCATCTCCTGTGGTTCAGACATTTAGAATCATAATTTAGATAAAGATGTTTAAAGTGACCTGCAGGCCTTCAGTCTTCATGTTTCTGAACCGACCCGGTCTGCATCATTTGTCTTCACTCTGCTCCTCTCCGCAGACCCGACCAAGTTTTTCGGTTGTGAACTCGGCGCTCAGACCCAGTTTGATGCCAAAAACGATCGTTACATCGTCAACGGATCCCACGAGGCGAACAAGCTGCAGGACATGCTTGATGGGTTCATCAGAAAATTTGTGCTGTGTACCGAGTGTGACAACCCTGAAACTGACCTGGTAAATATTGAACGAATTACAGACTGTCCGAAAACCATCAAAAAGCTGTTTTATTGAACTAAATCAAGATCTTTAACCACTTACTGTAGCAAAGTGTCCAGACTCTGCTTGGCCAAAAATGAACAGATTTGATTTCTTTTAATTTGTCCTTGCAGCATGTCAATCCCAAGAAGCAAACTATCGGCACTTCCTGTAAGGCCTGTGGAAACCGCGGCATGCTCGACACCAGACACAAACTCTGCACGTTCATCCTCAAAAACCCGCCCGGTGAGGCTCGTCTCTTTTCTGACGTCTGTCGTACCTGGGTTCAGTTTAAAAATGACAGGTCTGCCTCTCCGACCACAGAGAGCACAGAGAGTGGATCTGCATCTGCAAAGAAAGAGAAGGAGAAGAAGAACCGCAAGAAGGACAAGGAGAATGGTTCTGGAAGCGGCGAAGCTGGAAACCAGGACAGCGTCGATGCTCCTGAAGCTGTGGTACGCTTCTGTTCACCGTGATCCAGACCCAGACCAGTTCTTAAACTTCTACAGATTATTATTTTTATTGCTTGAATTTATAAAACAAATTTTAGCAGCACATATTTTATAGTTTTGTGGTAATTTCTGTCACTCCCCCTCTGAAGGTGGGGTAGGGGGACTCACAGAGGAGAACCTGAGAACACTAAACCCCCTCTGAAGAGAATCTGTCGCTAAAACAAACATTAAGGTGGAAAATTATAGTTTTTGATCTGGATTAGACCGACTCATTCCTGTTGAGTTTAAAACTTTAGACAAGAAATAATTCAAATCTGCATCGTAAAGAGTTACTAAAACTATCTGCGTAACTGTACCCACTAAATGTACTAGAATATATCAAATGTTATTAAATGCATGGCCTGTGGTTTGGTGCAGCCCAGACTCCAAAGTAAAATCTTAACTTGTTTGAAGCTCAGCAAAGTTCATGCTCAATCATCCAGGTATCAAATTCAATAATTCTGTCGTATCATCAGGACAATTTGTTTGAAGCTCGTTTTGTCTTGACTCTGATTCTGTTCGTCCTCCTGGACTGAAGGACCGAGATGATGATGACGAGGACTGGGCAGAGGAGACGACGGAGGAGGCGCAGAGGCGTCGGATGGAGGAGATCAGCGACCACGCCAAGAATCTGACGCTGAGCGACGACCTGGAGAAACCCCTGGAGGAGAGGGTCAACCTGTTCTACAGCTTCGTGAAGGTGAGGCGCTCGCGGTCAGACTTCAGCCCGATGAACGGATAAACGTTAAAAACCAGTTTGTTTTTAAAAATCAGCACAAGAAGGAGAACGGAACCATCGACGCTGCTGACAAGGAGATCTTGGCGGAGGCCGAGCGTCTGGACGTGAAGGCCATGGGACCCCTCATCCTCAGCGAGCTCCTCTTCAACGAGAACATCCGCGACCAGCTCAAGAAGTACAAACGCCACTTCCTGCGGGTACGTTGCTATGGCAACTCGGAACAGCCGTAACAAAGCCTAAAAGGCTAAAAACTAGAACATGAGCACAATCTGCTTTAATTAAACCCCTCCCCCAACGACTGATCTGCTCCCACAGTTCTGCCACAACAACAAAAAGGCCCAGAAGTATCTGCTGGGAGGCTTCGAGTGCGTGGTGAAGCTCCATCAGGTCCAGCTTCTGCCGCGCGTCGCCATCATCCTGAAAGATCTGTACGACGCCGATCTGCTGGAGGAGGACGTCATCTTCGCCTGGGCAGAGAGGGTGGGTGTTCGGCTGTAGCTACGTGTTCATTTCAGCCACTTCAGGTGTCTGAGAGCTGCTGGAGAATCTGAAGGAAGTGTTTAATCAGCTTTCATCCGTTTGTAAGAAATCCTAATGGTTAGAAATTGACACCTGAAGGAGTACAGGGTGAATGCTGAGTGTTAAAAGCTCAGCTGAAGGCTAAAGCTAGTCAAACGTTAGCTAAAAGCTAAAGTAGGTAAAATAGAAAAGTCACAACTTGCTCATTTATTTATTTTTTGGTTGTAATCTGTCAGGTTTCTAAGAAGTACGTCTCCAAGGAGCTCGCCAAGGAGATTCACGCCAAAGCAGCTCCTTTTGTCAAATGGCTGAAGGAGGCGGAGGAGGAGAGCGAGGGCAGCGAGGAGGAAGAGGAGGAGGAAGACGACGAGAATGTTGAGGTTCGGCTTTTCTGTTTTTGCTTCAAGTTTCTTGCGGACGAAGTTTTTTTTTTTTATCATAAATGTAACCACTGATGTTGGGCAGCTGTCTGGAGTCATGTGACCATCGTTTTGTTTTTATGTGCAACTCTTTCGAGAGCCTCGATTGTTAGAAAGAGAACATCCTGGATGTTCGATCTACGGGCCAAACGTCCTGTAACGCCTGGTTGTTGTCTTCAGGTGGTGTACTCAACATCCGCCCGCGAGCTCAAGGTGGAGACGGTGAAGCCAGAGAAGGAAGAGGAAGATATTGACATCGATGCCATCTGACATGTGGACATTGCTGTTTTCCTCATGTGTTGTGGTTTTGACTCATGATGCTCAAATACGCCCCCTTCCCCCCGCCTGACTCCCCTTCCTCCCCTGCTTTATGGCTGACGTATTATACCGCTTTTCTCGCGCAGTAGTTCTGTTCTAGCTGAGATGTGTTCAGGGGACTTTGCTCTGGGGGTTTTAATCATGGCTGTTTTGGATCTTTTTGACTGCACTTTCTTCCCTTTTCTTCTATTTTTTTTTTTTGAGGTCCTTGTATTTTCCAGTGAATAAAAATGTTTTGCTATCCACCTCACGTGAATCTTCAGTGTGATTTTTATCTGCCTGAAAATTGAGAAATTATAGTTGACGTTTTAAAGTTAACTGAAATTGGAACACGTGAAATTTTCAATTTTTGAAAATGTGATGGGAATAATTTTTTCTTATCCAACAATACATTAAAATCTTTCTAAAATAATAAAAAAAATAAAATATAAAGTTTTTTTTAAAAATATACAACTATTGTAGCTCTCCATTATCAGGTTGTCTACAGTAATTGTTTTGAACAGTTGAAGGTATAAATAAGAATAAACTAAATCAGGTCCCTATTTTTTCTGTTAAATTGGGTTCTGGCCATAGACAAATAAATGCATGTACTGTTTATGTGTATGTAGTTCTAGCTGGTCCAGCTGGACCGGCCTCTCGTGGAAAAGCACATTTCCTCACTTCCGTCTGGGAAGCCGCTTTCAAGTACTGTCAGACCCGATTGTGTTGAAAACCGTTATAACGTTCTGACAAGAGGGAGGCGGAATACAGTACTCCGTTGAATAACACAGAATTACTGAAAAATTGTATTTTTGTTAAAGCACCAGTTATAAACATTTTATTAACCGTGCGTTTTTGTGCTGCAGGAGATTTTATCCAAAAACGTTACGTAATTTGCTTTAAAAAGTATTAAATTATTTTACATTAAAATTTAATATTCTGTAGGATTTTCTTAGAAGCTTTTAAAAAAAACAACAGTTGTGCTTTTCGGGATTTCGGCATAACAAAAGTTGAAATAGTTAAGAAATGACGACTTGCGTATGTCCGAGCACGTGGGTGGTCCATGAACGCACCCTAATCCCGCCCCGCCGCTCAGGAGCCATTTTGGTCCCACCTAAAACAGAACAGAACCGCTTCACTTTGGGCCGCTGGAGATGGAAGGAACCGAGCCCGGGTCTCTGTGTCTCCTGGACTTTTTGAACCCCACTAAAAAAATCAACAACTGAGGATAAACGGATTCATTTTGGGAGTAAAGATTAAAAAACTAAAAATAACTGTCGCGATTTTTTGACGAGCGGCGGCCCCTTCACGGACTCGCAGACAAACGGTTACTGATTTAATTTCGTCCTTTCGGGTCAAAAACAGGACATGGACGCGCCACGTAAAAACTGAAAGCGGTGTTTTTACACTCTGCTGAGTTTTTACATGTTTCGGATCATCTCAGCTGTTTATCTCAACACGTCCGGTCTGGTTCGGAGAGTGTCACGACCCATGTTCAGGCTGTTTTTTCCCACACAGCTGCAAAGCTAAGAAATAACTTTTTTCCGGCTGGCCCAGTAAAAACAAGGACTGCTGAAGGGAGGCCGAATAAAGATGTCAACAAAAACTCCTTTACCGACAGTCAACGAGAAGCAGACGGAGAGTGTGAGTAGAAACAGCTATTTAGTTTTTGTTTGGTCTTTGCTGTGAAATAACATTTAATAACGATACTAGCTTAAAGCGTTTCGTTTTTTTTTTGTATGACAGCTAATTTTCACGCATGATGGAGCTTTCACTTGTTTAAATTGTAAACAACGTGGTAACACACCCGTATTTAATTTTTTTTTTTTTTTGGGTAGTTGAATTCTCAAGAGATAATATTTTATATTTGTCTTTACTGTGACCCCATTCAACATTTTTAGGCTCAGCTACGAACAAAACTACAGGACTTTACCTGCTGCTTCTGGCAGGCAACAGAGTTCATTTCTGGATAGTGATTGGCTTTTCCAGCTGTCACTTGAACGTTTCATCCAATCAGCTTCTAGATACGAGTTTCCTATTTTTCTTTTAGTCCCACCCCCTATTGACAGTCTGAAATCTGTAATGCAATCACGTGTGCTTCCGGTCTGGATTTTCAAAATTAAACCCAAGGTTTAAAGATTGTTCAAACAAATACGTAACGTTTAAAAAATAAAAAACTTTTTAAAATGTATATTTTCAGTTTTACAAGATGTTTGCTGCATGGCTGATAAAATTATTACACAATGATGAAGATATAAAATATATGGTTATATTTATGGATTTTTATTCATTTATCAAAATTATTTTGTCTTATGGAAAGAAATGTTAAATTATGAACAAAATTAAAACCAATATATTAAATTGATTAAACTTATTTAGTCTCTTAAAAAGTTCTGGAAGTTTCGTTTTGATACGTGTCTAGTTATAACTTAGTGGTTTATTATAATTATTTTGAGAATTTAAATTTTTTTTTAGAAGGACTAGAATTGTTCAATTGGGACATTTGGATCATTTTTAATATTAAAAATATTTTATGAACTTTTTTCCTGACCTGCATCCACTCAGTATTTTTTTTTCTACTTTGCTTTTTCTAAAATACAAGTTCACCTTTTGAAGGCTTATGTTTAGAACTAAATATATTAGACAAGACCTACATTTCCAGATAATTAATTACAGTAGTTAGTTATATTTTAGCAGAGCAAGTTGTCTACATGTTTTATTGAAACATTTTTGATGTTTTTGTAAGTATTCAAGTAATTTTATATTGTCTTATAAGGTTTGTTTTGGACAACAAACAGTACAAAATCCACAACAGCACTTCCTGCACCCGTCCTTTTATCTTCTCCATAGTTTTGGATAGAAATAGAGAGAGAGAGTAGAAAAGGTTTAGATTTATTGTTGTATTTTGAAGTTGTTTGATCACGTATTCTCTCCTGAAATCAGCACTGGCTCCATGTTGAAGTGGTATTTTATGCCCCACATTCACCATTCTCTTTCTTGTGCCGCCGCTTCTGTGGAAGTGCAAACACCAAATGTCTGCATGTGATCCGACTGGTCTCATGACCCGTCAGGAAAGCAGGTGGAGATAACAGAACCATTTTTACAGCTCAGACAGACCGCCGAAGCTGATGTGATGTGGAGAAATGTGATTGATCCAATGGGGGGGATTCATCTTTAGCTGTTGTCAATGGTTAGTAATTAAAATTTAAATAATCACAGCTTGCTCAGTTGTTTTGTCCTGAGCAGATCTGCAGGAATTACCGGTAAGCTGCTGATTTTTATTTTTTTAGATTTACTGTATTGTTGTTATTTTTCTGCTGATAGTGGTTCATTAGGGTCATAAAAGGAAAAGTAGGACTTTCTGTTCCTGGTTTTGAGTGAAAGAAAGCCTTTATTTTTGAAAGGAGACCGTGGTTTTGGTTTCCGGCTCGGGTGCGTTTGCCTTCAGCAGGCTTGACTGGGATCAGTGTGTGCTCTTCTGGGTTGTGGGGGTAAATCTGGTGTTGTGGGACTCTCTGTGGGCTCCATCGGTGGATCATGACGGGCTCCCAGGCAGCCAGGAGACACCGCAGCTTTGTGAGTAAACCCCAGACACGAACCCAACACCGTCTCACTAGGAAGTGTCCTTTTGTTTTATTAGTCCTCCCAGGAAACCGTCAGAACCTGGTTTTCTGCGTTCTGCAGGATTATTGGATCTGACCTGCACCCCAGTGTTCCCCGCAGGCGGTTTTCCCTGCCTGCAGTGTTTAACAGTGACCTTATCCCAGCTGATATTTTTATCTGCGCTGCTAACGCTGTAAAAATACTCCTGGAGTGACTTAAAGTTCTGCTCGGCTGAGGGACAAAGCACCTAATTGTGGTTTATGGTTTAAAAAAAAAAAAAAAGCTTCTGATGGTCTTTCTGCTTACTTTAATGTTTGCATCTGCAACATTTTTCATATTTTGTCTTGCTTTTTGAACGTTGAGACAGTGTTGTTTGTTCTTTTATCTTTAAAAACAACAAGTTTGGTCTTCTTTAACTTCGTCCCAGTCCCTGCTGCAGGGTGGGTAAAACCGGGTGGGGGTGTTAGTTTCTGTCACTTTGGGTTTCTAGTTGTTTGGACACAGGCTCAGACTGCTTGGCTATAGAATAAATAATTATTTGGATCAGTAGAATCACAATGATTTAAATAAAAAAAAAAGAGTTTGATGTCATGATTGTTAATGTAACAGCTTTTTGTTTCCAACCAAAGTGTCAAATCACATGGTGGATTAATAAAAGACCAATAAATAAATATCATTAAACTAAAGAGGAATATTGATAAATTTAAACAAATAGTTTCAGTTCAGTTGAACCTTTGTTGCTTTAAATTCTGCCTGTAGGTCTTAAAGTGGCTGTGCCATCAACATTTTGTAACAAACATGAAAACATTTTTGGAAAGATAACATTAATAACATATTACTTTATGTGGTAAATGTTTCTCTGGCTGCAGAGGAGTCATTAATTTTAGTCTTCAGGTCGCAGCCTAGACCTAAAATGTTTTTTCATTTTACTAAATAACAGCACCGGTTTTACAAACATTTCATGTAGAAGATTTTGGACCTTTGTTCTTAAAACCATAAACTCGTAAAAAAAGACTGTTTTAAAGGTTTGTTCCTTGCTGGTGTTTGTGGTCCAGTTTGATATTTTCTATCAGTGGAAGTAAAATCCCATCGCTGCAGGAATATTTATTTACACTTTTAACACCAAAAAATACAGAAAATTCAAGTGTGAGGTTTCAAAATTGACAAATGTGTGAAAACCCTTTACTTTTAGTTTTAATCATGTCGTGAAAATGATCAATAAAAAAAAAAATCGCAACAAATTAAAACAAAGCACTGTGTTTAAACTGTGATTTCTCTGCTGAAGTCTGCTCATCTGTTTGGACCAGAATTATGACGGTGTCAGACTGACGGTATTGACTGACCCGTTCACTTTAATCCAGATCGTCTTTCCATTAAAGCTGCAGACCAACGCGCCCCCGGTGCTTTCGCTCCGTCGCATCAGTTCAACAGCACATGGACGCATCGCTGTTTATTCCCTGAAAAACGTCATGATCCGATCAGTGAGCTGTTCTTCAACGGTCTGTGAACTGAAGGGGCGTGGCCCGGCCCACTGATCGGACCTGGTCCGTTACAGGCCGAGCCCGTCAACAGAACGGCTGCAGCTGCAGGAGTTCGGTCTGAAGGTGGGAGATGTTTAGTTTGGGCTGCACCGTTCAGTTTTTGGGTCGGAGGCACCGCGGCGTTTCCTTCAGTGGTCTGCAGTTCTCACTTCAGCCTGATGGGCGGCGACTCTGTGGATTTTTTAACTTTTGAAAAAACAAAGAGAGGAATCAGGAAATCACTGGGAGTTTTGTGTCCCCATGCTCCTGGAGCTATAAATAATTCATAACGTTGACAATATTTCATTTTAAAACATATTTTTCTTCTGCTTACCGTTTGACTCAAATCTTTGCTGCCACTTTTTTTTTTTTTAAAGAAAAGACGTGTCCTGCAGAGCTCTTGTCCTCTGAGGGGACAGGCGTCCCTCAGTGGGCAGGACAGATTATAAAACTTACATCTTGGTCAAAAACGTCAGTTTCTGCTCCCTGTAGCTGAGCTGAAGCCCAGGACAGGAGTCCACCCGTCCACAGGCTTTAGTTTTACCCATCTATCCTGTGACTAATGAGTGTAGCTTTAATTCAAGGAGTGCATATCGCCCACTGCTTAAACAAAGATCTCACAACTCTCAGCTACTACCACTCCATATTTGGTCTCAGTATCGGTAAATCTGACCAAGTTGGAGCCACTTATTTACCCATTTGTTCACTTGTCGATTTTTAAAAACAATATTTAAGGCAGAACATTTATGCAGCATGTCAGTTAAATGTTAGCACAACCTTCATTGTTTTTCCTTGTCCGTATCTGTATAAAGTCTATTTATTTCTTGTATTTGGAGCATTTGGTATACACACACAGGTAAACATCAGATCAAACTAAAACTTGTTGCTGTTGGAGTTTTCAGAGACTCTGGGGCTGAAAGATGGTTAAAGACAGCCATTTGATTTCTCTGGTCACTAAATGTGAACGTAGATTTAAACTGATTTAACTGTATTAAACAACAAACAAACAAATAACCCATGTGTATGTGGTTCTGTAGGAATCAGAGGATGCTTCTTATGGTTTACAGATGACCTGTAATCACCTCTAAGAACAGCAGTGTTGAGTTTTCTGCTCTTTAATTGTTGCAGTAAAGCAACTAAAGGTCTGATTTATTGTTAAAAACAAAAATAATGCCTCAGATTACCGGTTCATTTGCCATGATGCTGCACGCATGGTTTTTCCTGTTTGATCCATTTGGTTCTGGTGTCATGGGTCTGTTTTCTCCGCAGCACACGTCTCACAGCAACGGGCGCCAGGAGCTCAGCAGCACGCGCTCCGCCCGCACCGGCGTGCGAACCCGCGGCTCCGATGAGCCGCAGCAGCCCCACGTCGGAAACTACCGGCTGCTCAAAACCATCGGCAAGGGCAACTTTGCCAAAGTCAAGCTGGCACGGCACATCCTCACTGGCAGAGAGGTGAGATGGTTTTTACAGTTTTAAATTGAAACAAAAATAAATAAACTGAAGATAAATGGACTAAAAACTTATCTGAGCTGAAAACATCTGTGTGGTTTTAGAAACATCAGGCAGGAGGAGAACTTATCAGTTCTAACAAACATTTCTGATGTTCTGATCAGGCTCTGAACCTCCTGACCTTCGACCTGGTGCTTGAGTTGTTCTGAACTGATAAACAGAACAGTCAAGATTTGGTCACGGTTCTTTAAACCCAACCCCCCCCCCCCCCCACACACACACACACACACACTTCTGTAAAAACTGATTTGATCCGAGTTTCCTCTGAGCTCTGGCGTTTGATTTCAGCTGTGTTTTCCTCTT
>JARVGQ010000781.1:23497844-23508181 GCA_031762355.1 Hypsolebias martinsi
ACAGACATGGATAGATATAGAGATAGATAGATATAGAGATAGAGATAAAGAGATATAGATATAGATATATAGATATAGATATATGTAGAGATAGATATAGATATACTAAATATAGAGATAGAGATAGAGATAAAGATAGAATATAGACATATAGATATAGATATATAGAGAGATAGATATAGATATACTGTATATAGAGATGGATATAGATATACTGTATTATTTTTTAAACAGCTCTCACATCCTTAAAGGAACATTAGATATTAGCAGTCAGTTTAAGAACTGATTATTTACAGTGATGCTTGGACAAAAATGTCTTAATTTTAGAGAATCTGCAGGTTATTATTTGTATAAGAAGTGAAAGATCTTTGTGATCCAAGTCGGATGTATTTTTTTTTACATTTACGGAGTAAAATTTAATGATTGGCAACAAAAATAAGCAACTGTTGTATCACTAAGAAAAATGCTTTCATTTTTCAGAATAAAAGTTTTTTTTCACCAGAATAGATCTTGTTGGTGAGACAGATCACTACCTATTTATGTCTTATTTTTTTTACTTTTAATAAACCAATGATTGAACATGTGAACCCTGATAACAGCTGAAAGTTTATCAGCTAGAATATATCACTGTTTTAGAAGATATTTTGCTAACAGACAGGGTTACTGTCTTTATTTCCTTGTGAAGTCTGTCGAGCTCACCGGCTCAAAGCGAACGTTGTTGGTTTGACTCGACGCGTCTCATCGATCAGTTTCTGATGCAGCTCGACCGACCCGGACGCACCTGCTTGCATCAGAACCGCAGATGATTGGTTTAGCTCCGATTAAAACCCCAGAAAGCGATTGATCCGTTCAGCACTTTCATTTTCCTGATGTGATTTGTATCAACGCCCGCCATGAGAGGCGGGCGATCATGTAATTCCCTGTACCCCATCTGATTTTCTGTCAGTTAGCAAAACATCTCACAAACCACTGGGCAGATTTTAAAAGAGTTCCTGCAGTCTTGAAAAACATTTTTGTTTAAAACTTGGGCATGCAACATGGTGGGTGATGTACATTCCAACTAGGATGATTTCGGCTGTTTTAGCTGTTATGCTTATAGAAACATGAGCAAAATATGTACAAACTGAGAAATTGGCTTTTTCTACTGAAGTGTGGCGTGAACATGAGCGTGAGCTGAAATTTGTTAAAGGAGCTAAAACTGAGCTGGTGAAGCTAAAACAATCCTAACAGAAGCTGAAAGTTAAAATCAGCTAAACTAAAACTAGCTAAACGAAAGCTAAATTTAACAAAAGCGACAATTTACAAAACAAACGCTAAACGCTACAGCTAACGGAACAGGAGCTAAAATATAAATGTCGCAGAACAGTAGCTTAAAGCTTATCCCAGCAAAACAGTAGCTAAAAGATTTGATGGGCAAAACTAAATGTAACCTTAGATAAAAGCTAAATTTAGTAAAACAGTAGCTTGAAGACTAAATTTGGTAAATGATAGCTAGAAACCGATATTAGCTTTACGATAGCTAAAAGCTAATTTTAACTATAATTATTTAAAAACCTAAAGTTTTTTTTAGACAAAATTAAAACATTAATTTAAAGCTTACCTATTTATAGCAAATAAGTAGATAAAATGAGCAAATCAGTAGCTAGAAGCCAATATTACTTAAACAATGGCTAGAAACTAAAATTCTAAAATCAGTAGCTGAAAGCTGAAGACATTTTACAGCACGTAGTTTCTCAAGGATTCAAACGGATCGGCGCGCTTCAACAACTAAAGTCATAGCTGAATTTTTCTGAACGAGCCGAACGTTTGGATACATGAATGGCCAAAGCAGCTGAGAAAACGCAGAAGTATTTTGTCCACAAAACGTACAGAAGGAACGTTGAATCGGCAGATGGATGCTGACTCAGCGTTGTTTTTGTTACTCTGAACATAAATGGTGAAATTGTTGTTGTTAAACAAACGCTTCATGAAGCCGTGGTTCTCTAACTGCCTGCCTTCGGCCTGCAGCAAATCATGAAGGATCGATGGATCAACGCAGGCTTCGAGGACGACGAGCTCAAACCCTACATAGAACCAGAACTGGACATCACGGACCAGAAGAGGATAGGTAAACACGGGAGAGGGGGGGGGCTGTTCTTTAATTTTTCTTCTGATGTTTGAAGATTATATTGTATATTTACATTAATTCCCGCCTCCTCGTTCCAACCATCACACTCTGGCGGCGGTTTCTGTCCAACATGGCGGAAGCCGACGTGGAGCGTGATGATCGTGGGTCAACCTCCACGCTCTTAAAGAGGGCTGGAGAGCTTTGATGGAAAAGACTGCTGATGAACAGTGAATGGGAGCAGAGCTGATGAGGCCAGAAAACCACAGGAAAGTCCCCATGTGAAAAGGGGCGTGGCTCTTATATAACTGTTGCTCTGATTGGCTGGACGTGAGCGTGTCGGCGCCAACTCGTTATCGCCCCGACGTTGAGCGAACTGGCTCTTTATGTTGCTGAGAAATCTCTGAATTCTTTTCACGGATGGAAACTTGAGGAGTTTTAGCAGAGATGACCCAGATCAGTCAGAAAAAATAAATCAGTATTTTATTTTTTTTTTTACCTCGAGACCTTCGAGTCGTTGGTATTTAAATTTAGATCATTTTTAACTGTGGTGCTAATTTTATCTTTTCAAAAGGAGTTTTTTTTATGTTTTCTACAAAGTTTAAGCAGCACAGAGCTGATCAGGAGCAGCTTTGTACTTTTGTGGATGTTCTGTTTGATGAGAGGAAGTAAGTGAGGGTAGTGTAGGAGACTGGTGAGATGTGCAGTATGAGTGTGGGTCAACTTCCTGGTCACAGCGATGGTGTTGACAGATGTTGGGTGTTCTCACTGAGTGGGAGTTGTGTGGCTGCGTTTTGAGCAGCAAAGTTTTGAAAACCGTTGTCTGAAGTTTGTGTGCACGGCTTTAGGAACCAAAAATGTAATAATAAAAATAATAATACAATTTATTATTATTATTATTATTATTATTATTATTATTATTATTATTACAAGTTCTTTGGATCAGCAGTTTCACACATTCTGTCCCGCGTCATTAAATCTGCTGAGGCTCTTTCATGCGGTGAGTGTTGGTTTTACCAGTTAAACCTTTGAAGATCTCTCCATCTTCTAACACTTATCTGTGGTTGGATCATGGAGGCAACAGGTCCAGAGAAACCCAGACCTCTCTGTCCAGCTCTTCCTAGGACCCCGAGGTGTTCCTAGGCCAGAGAAGATGAATAATAGAGAGTTCTGGGTCTGCCCCAGGATCTCATCCCAGTGGGACGTGTCTGGAAAACCTCCAAAAGGAGGCGTCCTTTTCAGATTGTAGATCTAACTCCGAGTCCCTGACTCTTTGTGGAAAATTTGTAGAAATAGTGGGGGTCAGGGACGAACAGATTCTGGTTTACCCGGGTGCACCGGTCCGATCCGTCTCTGGAGGCCAACCTTGTTTTCTGAACCCACGTGAGAAATAAATAAAAACAGCTCTGGACAAACTGGAGCCAGAATTTATTCTTGGAGAAAGGTCGTTGATGCAGCGCTGAGGATGGAGCTGAGCGGGAGCAGGAGAGAACAGAGTTTTCTGGGATAAGTCCCACTGGGAGGGGTTCTGGGTTCCCTTCTGGACCTGCTGCAGAACACGATGAGCCGAACAAAGTGAGTTGTTTCAGCTGGAGGTGAATCGTTTACAGACAAGTGATGCAGTCGCAGGTTGTCCAAGGATTTATCAGGTCCAAACTGCGGCAAAGTGATCCAGAACCAGCGACACACAGTGATCCGAGGTGAAAGACAATGAAACATTTTATTGTTGAGCGTTAAATAGGTGTAGATGTCATCTTTTAGTGGGTTTACTTTAGGAAGGAGGTGTTTCAGTCTTAACCTCTCGTGCAGCCGGAGATTTCAGGAAGTTTGCATGAACCCTCTCTGCCCTGGGTTTAAGTAAAACAGAATCATGACTCTCTGCAGGGTTGCTTCTTTGTAAACGAGCCCATGTAGACGTGAGTTTGTGTTTGAGCTGCGAGGCAGAGGAAGTGTTGAGGCAGAAAGATGAAAGTGATAAAGACGCAGATAACGGATTCGATTCTGTCTGAATACAGAGCCACCTCTTCCTCTCACCTCTTCTCTCTGCCTACACCAGACACTCCATGTCACACTTCAGTGTGGTGTTCAGCTTCATGAAACGTCCCTTCTGGGTCGCTCTTTCCCTCCAACAGTCTGCTTCACTTAGATTTAATATTCTGAATGATTGTGAAGCAGTCACTATTGTGTTTTTCTTCCGTACGTTTTTCAGTGTGATTCTCGTCCCGCAGTTTTCAACAAATCATAAAGCATTCAGCTCTTTCAGGACAAGCCCGCTGTAACTCTTGGTATTGGTGCAACTTTAGCTTTTTGAAATATTTAGTTTTTTCTGCCATTTTTTTCTCTTAGAAAATGAATTGAGCTCATTTTACTTTGTACATCCGTCAAATCTTCAGTTCTATTTACAGCCTTTTATTGCTCCTTTCACATTTTGTTCTGCTTCAGCTTCTCTCAGCTTCCTTGTGCAAATTTATACTTTTTTCAGCTACTTTCAGCATTTTTTTTCAGCTGTTTTGTGCTCCTTTCAGATTCTTTCTGCTATCTACACCTTTTTGTGATTCTTCTAACTTTCTGCTAATTTCAGCTTGTTCTGCTCCTTTTAGCCTATTTCTGCCAGTTTCAGATTTTTTTTAACCATTTCAGCCACTATTTAGCTGTTTTTATGCTAACCAAATTCCACATTTTTTGCGCTAATTTCAACTTTTTCATCCTAATTCAGCAAAAATGTGCTCTCTTTACTTTTTTCATATAATTTAAGCTTCTTTCTGTTTTTTAGCTACTGTTCAGCTGTTTTTGGGCTAATTTCAGTTGGGTTTTTTCCCCCCACATAATTTCCACGTTATGTGCTCATTTCTGCTTCTTTCAGCTTAGCTGGGAGAACGCGTTCTTTCTGCTTTCTTCTGCTAACTTAAGCTTGTTCTACCTTTTCAGCTATATTGTTAGTATTTTTTAGCTAATGTCAGCTGTTTTCTGATAAATTCAAGTTTTTCATTGTAATTTTTGCTATTTTTTTATTTAATTCTTTATGCTAATTTCAGCTTGTTATGCTCCTTTCAGCACGCTAGTTTCAGCTACAGTTCAGCAGTTTTTATGCTAATTTTAGCATTTTCATTTAATGCCACATTTTTGGAGCTCCTTTCAGCTCTTTTCACTTCTTTCTGATAGTTTAAGCTTCTTCCTGCATTTTCAGCTACTTTCAGCTATTTTTTGCTAATTTCAGCCTTTTTTTCAAGTTACCTGTAATTTCCTAATTTTTGTGCTCATTTCTGCTTATTTAAACCTAATTCAGCAAATATTTGTTCTTTCTGCTTTCTTCTGCTAACATAGGCTTGTTCTTCCACTTCAGTTATATTTCAGCATTTTTTTTTGCTAATTTCAGCTGTTTTTCAGCAAGTTCGTCTGCACTAAGCATTCACACTGCAGGAAATACAATTTCTCTAGTTAAGACTTGACTCCTTCCTGTTTACCTGAAAAGACTCTACCAGATTAGAGGATCTTTGTAGTTAAATATGAGACAGAGCTGTTAGAATAAGTTTTACAATTAAAAGATTGGCCTTAAAGTTTTAAATTCCACAAGAAGAGGGTGTACTTTTACAGCAGAGTTTCAAAAAGAATTGTGGATTTTAACACAAAAGCTACTTTTTATTTATTTATTTGAAAGTCTTTGTCATGGGTCATTCTGTTCAAGAAGTCAGCCTCAGTGTCCACAGCGGTTCTCAGAAGAATCTCGTCTTCACTTCAAGTCGTTTTCATTTGAAGCCAAGATCCAGTTTTACTCGTGCCGCTCATCTCTTTGGGTCGTCTTTTATTTTTCTTTCCGTTGAAGTTGACTTTTAATTTAACTCGTAAAACGTTGACACCAAACGTTATTACCGTCAGTCGTTCTGTAAATAATTACATAGCTCGTCTCAAGAGTTCAAATATTCTATACATCTGCAGGAGTTTGAGACATTTCTCTGACGTGAAGTTTGGATTAAAATTCTTTAATTTTATTTTATATATATTTATTGCTGCTGCTTCTTTAGGGTTTAAACAAATATTTGATTGTTGCTTCTGGCTCTGTTCGTTTAAATCAACGGGTGTCCGTTTGTTGGATGTTACTTCTAATTTATTTATTTATATTTTATAACGAACTAACAAAATGTTAATCCTTGCATTTATAATTCAGTGACAATAGACTTTTTACCTTTTTATTCGTTGATAAATTAGAGCTCTTATAAATTTATATTTGTTGAGTTTTTGTGCTTCTTTTTATGGATATCTAAATGATTTTACATTTGTTTTATTTCTTTATATTTTTGATTAATCTGAGGCTGATGGCGCAGACTGTTCTAGCAAACTGCATGGTCTTATTTTATGTACAGTATTTATTTATTTTAATTTGATTCAAAGGAGCAACCTGAACACAAATTGTTTTTGTTTCTGTCTTGAGACAAAAGCTCTTATTTGAGCTGCCTTCAGTGAATTTTTAATTTTACTTGTTTAACCAGCTGGTTGTGTTTTTCTTGTGTGTGTGTATATAAATTGTTTGTCTTGGTTGTTTTTGTGCAGATGTGATGGTGGGAATGGGCTACAACCTGGAGGAGATCCAGGACTCTTTAGCCAAGATGAAGTACAATGAGATCACAGCGACGTACCTGCTGCTGGGCAGGAAGGCCACCGAGGTACAAACGTTTACCACAGAGAGATTTCGAGACATTTGAAATGACTGTTTTCTTTGGGTTTTTAATTTTATCGCTCGTGTTTGGACTCCGTCTCGTCTCCCAGCTGGAGCCCAGCGAGTCCGCCTCCAGCAGCAATCTATCCCTGTCCAAACCGAGGCCCAACAGCGAGCTGAACGGTCAGTCGCCCTCCCACCTCAAAGTTCAGAGGAGCGTCTCCTCCAACCACAAGCAGAGGCGCTACAGTGAACAAGGTGAGGAGGAAACAGGAACCTTCTCTGGTTTACACCCAGTCTGGACAAGTCTGGGACCTGGTTTTAGTACTTTCCTGGTCTGAATAAATAGTAGACTGTTTTTTTTTTTTCCTGTTACATTTTCTTCATATTTTCACATTTTCAAATAAATTACCAAGATGTTCACTTTAGATTGATTTAGGGGTTTTTGTTTCTGATATTGCAGACTGGTGCTTGTGATCAAATGTGTGATAGCCTATAAAAAGCCCAATTAATTATATATTTTGCTTTTAGAAACACTTGACAAAAACAATTGATCTAGAGTTTTTAGGTCACTTGAAATTTCATCAATAAAATGCTGCTTTTTATCAACTTATTATTTTTTATTATTTAGGAACATCAGGGACCATTTGGTAATCATTCAAGTGCCAGTTTTGGCCCTCAGGCCGTATGTTGCTCACATGTGGTCAAAAGGTTCTCATCAGTCCAAAAAAAAGAAAAAAAAATATCCATGAATATCTTTGGATATTTGTAACAACTTGTCCAAACAGGAAATGGAAGAAAAACCTTGGAAATGTTTCCCAAATTTCCAGTTTTGAAGAATATTTTGTTCCAGTTCTGTGTGTGGCCCTTGGATTGAGAAGCTGTTATTTTTATGTTTTCTACTAACAAAAGCACCATAAACATTCATAAAAAAATTCTAGATGTCAAAAAAAGCTCAAAAGTCCTGAAAAAAACCCCAACTTACCGGTAATTTTGAAATTTGTTTTGGAAATTGTGTAGAAACCTGTTTACAGTTTGCTGCTGTGCCTCTTTGACATTTTCTGTCAAATGTTGGCCTTCACTTTATATTAAAACAGACGAGATGTTTTTAAATGTATCCAAACCATCTTAAAATGCTTGTTCTGTAATAAAACCCTGTCCTGATTTTCCCCTTCAGTGGGTCAGAACGTTCCTCCGGGCATGTCTCATCCAAAGAGGAGTCAGACCACCACGGGGGACAACAGTTCAAAGGATGAAGTCCAGCTCCGGAAGCCGGGCACGCCCGGGAGCCGAGGTGCACCCCCATCCAGCCCCCTGCTGGGCAACGCCAACAACCCCAACAAGGCTGACATCCCCGATCGGAGGAAAGGAGCCACCACCGGTCCAAGCGTGAGTTGCTGAGGGGACGAGCTTCGTCTCTGAGATGGTCCTTGGAGATCTGAACAGTAGCTGGGTCCTCGGTTCCTGGACTCCACCAGAAGACAGCATAGCTTTTATAAAAGGCTTTTGTGTTTGACTTAAATGTTTTTCCTCTCTTTTCACTCTGCAGAATAACTCTGCGTCGGCAGGAATGACGAGGAGGAATACGTACGTCTGCAGCGACAGAAACAACACGGACCGCCTGTCGGTCATCCCCAACGGGAAGGAGAACAGGTGAGAGTTTGACCCCGAATCAGGACATCTGAGGGTTAGTTTTTTTTTCTCACCACTCGAGAGTTCTTCTTTCTTGATTTTTTTCTCTTTTCTACTGATCTTGTTTTGCCGATCCGAGTTCAGTGTTTATTTTTCTGTTTTGTTTTATTTCCCCTCGTTTGGGCATGAGCAGCATGACTGAGATGGCTTGTGACACTAGTCCCTCTTCTGCCTTTGCGGCCACTGTGTTCAGTGCCTCGTCCAGTTCGGTGCAGCGGAGGTATCAAACTGTTGGCCCTTTGTACGCTTGTCAGGCAGGCCGGGCCTTACTGCCCCACTCCTACTACGCTCTGGACCACTGCTCGGCCAAGTAAGATGGCAGGGCCTCCGAACCCCACCTGTCTGTATCGTGTCTCAGCCCTCATCTGGCCCCTGCCTAACCTCCACATGCAGCCAGCTTCTCACTCTGTAACCCCACAACTAAAGGCTTCACATCCTCCAGAGAACTGCAGGGTCGTTTGTTTCTGGTCAGATTTATGCTCATGTTGAGCCAAAAGCAGGTAAAATGAAAAATACTAAAATTTATATCGAACAAATGAAAATCTTGCTCTTATCATCTGTGTGTATAGATCATCTAGTCATCAATAAAGTGAAGCAGAATCGTGCTGCTTCCTTGTGCATCTGTGGCCCTGTCCTCTTTTGGGGGGGTAACCAAAAACTATTAACATAAAGCAGCTCGAAGAAGAATGTGTTGAATGCAAAGCTTTACCAAATGTAAAGCCACTAGGTGGCACCGTTTGATTCTCATTCATGGAAGTTTTGTTTCGTGTAACACTGGGGATCATTTATTGATCATTTAATTTCATGTCTAACAGGCCATAAAATTCAGGCTCATCAAGACTTCAAAGTAGTGGTAGCTTTATTTCAGAATGTAGGCTTTGCCCAAAAGAGGGCGGAGCTTTGTGCAGAGGCTACAAAAAAGGGTGGAGCTTCACCCTGATGCTACATACCCAGACAAATTATGTTAGACTTTTTTTTTTCCGGTCGCCAGAAACATACATCCTGGAATATGTCTTTCATTCTGTCTGGATAAGTTTTACCTGTGTTTGGATCATGTTGAGCTTTGATTTGAGACGGTGGAGAAAAATGTTTATCTACATCCTTAAATCCAGCGTCTCCGCTTGGAGGAACGAATGCCAGATGATATTTTTCCACATGACTGTCATTTCCTCTGCTCATCATAAACCAGTCTCCTGCTGAATAACAAATTGGCACAGCCCTGCTCCTGTCTCACTTCCATCTTCTGCCATGACCTCTGACCCTTGACCTCCACCCGGCCTGGTGTTCAACAGCCCCCCTCCCCCGCCTCAGCATCCTTTCTTCATGGTTTCTCTCTGTCCGAGCAGGAACAGAACTCCTTTCATGTTACACATCTGAGCTTTGATCTTCTGCATGGGAAATAAACAGGAATATCGCCCCCTGCTGGATGGGGGTGGAAATCCATAGACCCAAGTTTCTGAACACACTCAGAAACTCAAATTAGCATCACAGAAGCAGAAAGCTAAATTCAGCAAATGGTACCAATTCTAAATGTAGCAAAACCATACCAAAAACTAATGTTACCATTTCTTAAAGGTAAAGTCACCCAAGCCTTAGCTAAAGACTAAAATTACCACATAAACTGAAAGCAAACTATACATAAAAGTCAAATGTTGCAGAAGCATAGCTTAAACTAGCCACGCTGCAGCGAAAAACTTTAGTTGGGAAAACCATTGCTAAAAAGTAAAATAGCAAAACAGTAGCTAAAAACAAAAAATCAAATAAACAGCAAATAATTAATATTAGCAAAACAACAAGACATTGAAAGCTAAAGTTAAAGGTCCACTGACATGATGTTTGAACTTTGCATAAAATGGCACAACATATATATGTTGTATCATTCAGCTA
>JARVGQ010000781.1:23516232-23529461 GCA_031762355.1 Hypsolebias martinsi
GCTATTTATAAGACTGAGCTGAATACAGCATCTCAGACTGAGGAAGTCTTTCGGACGAAAGACGAAACGTTTCTACAGTTTTTTTTGCTTTGTTTTGTTTTGTTTTTTGAATGTCCAGAGGACCAGACTTATCTTTTTTAGATTATGACATTTAGGTTTTTTTTTTTTTTAAACTGTCGTTTGTTTCCTCAGGTGAGTCGCAGGCTTCGCCCTCGCATCGCTGCCCTATTGAACAGGTTCATAAGTTTGTGAGACAACAGTTTAGCTCCCGCGAGTCAGAGTGTGCGAAACGACTTCGGGAGGGTTTGGAGACAAAAATAAAAAGTAAAATGAGAACAATTTGAGACAAAACTAAAACGTTTTGTGATTATATTGCAACCAAAAATAATTTAAACTTCATTTGCAGGAATAGTTCTGTTTATTTACGGTTATTTAGTAACAAAAACATGCAAGTACCAATTCAGTGAGATTTCAAATATTTCTTATTTTGTTGCAGTCCTGTGTCCCCAAGTATTCAGTCCATAGAAACACAGTTTTTATCTGCGTTCAGACTAGCCATTAGCACCAGTTTCTCCAAACTGAGGCAGTTTAAGGAATTATCTATAGCAGGTAAGATATTGCGTGTTCATAACCTTTCTGCAGAGCTCCACATCAGATGAAGGTCTTGTCTCAGAGCAGTGGCTGAACTCTGGTTTTGCTGTTTTTTCCTCTGAATTAAGATAAGATTATCTTGTCTTAATTGTGGTTGAGGTTTTTTCGGCGCCTCGTTAGCACGTGGGGCGGTTTTAATCTCGTTGTCACGGGAACATTTGGGCCCAGGTTTGGTGTCTGAGCTCAGCAGCTGACAGATCTCTGCACACGGAGCTCAATCATCAGAAACAGATCTGATAAGTTCATGGATTCTCTCGGGGGGGAGAAACTTTTTTGTCCAACTTTGTCTCTGTTCTTCTTTTGTTTGTGATTAATAGACGTCTGTCTTCACGTTCGGAGCGAGCTGAGCGCTTCAGCCGCAGCTCTGTGCAGTTTTTGTTTTTTTGCTGTGGTTTTGGGTTGAACCGCTGCTGCTTCACTGTTTCTGTTCGGGTCCAGACCTCCATCGTGTCTCATGACTTGTCGGTGGCGGCTCACGCCGTCCTTCATCGCTTTTTCTTTTCCTTCATTGGAGTTGGTCTGAAAGGATTTCTGTCGAGCACAAAACACAATGTTTCTGTCTTTTTCTGTTCCCCCATCGCCTCCCCGTCTTGTCGTCTCCTCAGAGTCTCCACCGAGTTTGAGAGAAACGGGAGACCTGAGGGCTCAAGGTGAGCTTACCTGCCTCCTCCCTGTGCCTCCAATGTGCCCCCCACTCCCTCCCCACATGTACCAGGATGTAGTTTTTGTCTGCAGCAGACAGGAGCCTGTCTGTCTGCCAGATGTTTGGGTGGATGATGTTTGAAGCTTCAGCTGATCTTCGGCTTCTTGTCTCGTCGTTTCGGCTGCATGGCTTTGCACTCGTGTGCTGCTCCGTAAGCATGGCATGTCTGTTCCTGTCCACAGCCTGAAAACGTCACCTCCGCCGTGACTCCAGCACAAACACTGAACGACAGTTTCTGATCCGTGAAAAACCCAGAAAGTCCCAGAGAAACGGTTCTGAAGGTCAAACCCGGTCCGAACTAATTACAGAAGGTTCTCTTTACTTTACGATAACTCAAAGCTCTGTTTATTAAAAGATATTAAAAAAACCATGTACAGTACAAGATTTGAATGAAAAGCAGCTAAATATCCACAACGCACCACCAGGGGGCGAAAGCATCCACCACCAGCTAAACATTGAAATAATGTAAAACTTTTTTCTTTCCGTTTTTAAAAGACCGAACTCATCGAATCTGGACCCATTCGGACCGCATCAATAAAATCTGTTTTTCCAAACACTCTACTCCAAAGAGGATTTAAAAGTTTTAAAACGACTCCAGTCAGTTCTGGTTCCTCATCGCGACAGCTGCTTTTAGAGATCCAACCATGTTTGTTTGTTTATTCCAGTAGTTTTATTCTTAACACTCGGTGAGTAAATCGCTTCACATTTTAAAATTTAAAAAGTTGTTTATCTCTGCTTGTAAACAAACAAATGTCTAATTTAAAGCTTCGTTTAAACAAACGACAAATAAGACAGACGTAAAAACACCGGCCGAAGTTAAGATGTGAAACGTTTTAATGTTTCTATGTGTATTTTAAAAAGCAAACGTAGCATAAACTTCATATTCTGGGTTTTTCTAAACGAGGTTCAGCTCGACGCTGAAGACAAATGTAGTAAAATGAACTTAAATACAAAATGTGATCAGATTTAAAACACTATACTCCAACAGATTTATCAAATTAAAAACCTATAAAACACAAAAAGTGCAATATATTTAGTTTTTTATGTCTTGTTTGTTCTTTAACATTAACTAACACACTAAAAGTGACTTCAGCTGCTGTTTTTTCATTGAAACGGTTGGTTTTGTGTTCTGGTCCTGTTTACACCTCTCTGTAGGTTAAATTTGTTTTGGATGGAGCAGCTGATGTACTTGGGCTGCACACCCGGTGGCAACAGCGCCCACTTCACCACCGAGCGGAGTCATCCTTCCTGAAAATTCACTTTTGACACTTAAAGGAGACAGAGTCGTCGTTTTTAATCTTCTTTCAGGGACGGCCATCTTGAATTGAACTGACTTTAGAAGGGTTATTGCATTCTCCTTTCAGCCAAAATAATAATTATTATTATGAATAAATAATAATTAATAAATCTGATTAAGTGTCCAGAGTGGTGTGGGCGGGACCTAAACCAGACCAACCGGATTGTAATCAAACAGGATCCATCAGAGCTGAACCGTGTCCTGTTTTGTCTCCCGACAGTCGCCATGTACCTGGGGATCAAAAAGGGGAAAGTAAAGACGGTAAGCCCCGCTCCCTCCGATTCACTTGGAGTATGAGAACCACCAGCTCCATGGAGCCCGGAGACATCATGCGGGAGATCCGTAAGGTCCTGGACGCCAACAGCTGCGACTACGAGCAGCAGGAGAGCTTCCTGCTGCTCTGCGTCCACGGAGACGGGCGGGCTGAGAACCTGGTCCAGTGGGAGATGGAGGTTTGCAAGCTGCCCCGCCTCTCGCTAAATGGCGTCCGCTTCAAACGGATATCCGGGTCGTCCATCGCTTTCAAAAACATTGCTTCCAAAATCGCCAACGAGTTAAAACTATGAAGAAAACGATCTGTGTCCAAATAAATCCACGGAGAGGTATTTAAGCTGTACAATCATCTGAGTAGCAGTTTTTTTTTTTTTTAACAAACCAGAGTCTGTATTGAATGTTCTGATGTAGATCAAAGCTTTTAGCAATAATGACGTAACGTCTCAGTGTGACAGGAAGCCGGGACGACGAATGTGGACACACAACATTTCTGGTCTTATTTATTTCACCTTTTTATTTTCTGGAGGAGACGTAGCTTTTGGTTTTGTGTAAATAATGTATCTTTAAAACAATGACGTCACAGATCGTTTTTTTTGTATTTTGTTAAAAATTAGAAATGATGGAGAGTCTGTAAACGCCCACATGGTCTAAAGGTCACTCGTGTCTCAATTAAAGTGTCTGTCGACTCGAAGGGTCTGTGTGATCATTGCAGATTAATCCTTTAAACAGTTTGTTGCACGCCTCTTATTTTTACTGTTTTCATTTAAAAAGATGTTAAATGAGCAGAATGATTTTTATAAAGCGGTCAAACTCAATGTTTAGGCTGTTTGTAGACAAGTCTGTCTCGTTGATAAAAAAGGCCAAATGTCTTGGTTTCATGTTAGGATTTCATTTCTTCAGTCAAGTTTACATACACCCAGTTTACCTGCAGTTCAGTGGTTCTGGGAAGCCCAGATGATGTCACAGCTTGAAAAGCTTCTAATTGGTTAAACGTTAACTGGAAGCACGCTGCTGCAAAGTCGTCTGCCAAGAGGTCAGGAAGAGTCGACCTCCAGAACTCTCCACATGACTGAAGGTTCATTTCAGTTACACCATGAGAACGTTGGGCAGACACGGCTCAGGAAGGAAACAGGTTCTAGTGTGAAATGAAACACCAGAACCAAAGCTGCAGATCTTGTGAAGAGGTCATTCCACAGTGAGATGAGTCCTGGACCAACATGGACTGAAAGGACGAAAGTGTTACTCCCAAAGAAACAGTTTGTCCACACAGGGACGTTGTTTGGAGACAAGTCCTGAGGTCCCATGAGACTCCAACTGAACTGTGATCATTTGGAAGGAAATTGAAGACTAAACTGAAGCATAGAGGTGGCAGCATCATAATGTGGGGGTGGTTCTCTGCAGGTGGGCTGGTGGCATCAGGACAACATGGGGACAAACCACTGGCGTAACTTCCCGAAGGACTGGTGTGGACATGTCAAACTGAAGACCGTCAGGAAGTTAAAGCTTGGACACGTGTCTTCAGGTGGACAATGTCCCTCAGCGTGCAGTCAAGTTATAAAGGCTGAAGAACAGAGCTGATGTTCTTGAGTAGACATCACATTTGTGGGCAGAACTGAAAGGTGTGAGCCATGTGGTCCATGAACCTGACTCTGGTCCAGCAGTTCTATCAGGGGGAGTGGACATAAGTCCAACAAACAGATGTTTGTGTAAGGAAACTCTGAACGTTTGACCTGAGTGAGTTTGAAGATTATGCATTTGATGGACCAGAAACATGAAGCTCGACTGAGTCATTGAGACTGGATGTAAACATCTGGTTTCAGCTGTCATCGTCCTGACCTGGTTCTGGAACCGTCTGCTGTCTGAACTTCAGAGAAATGGTCACAAGTTTCAACAACAACAAAACTTTATTTCCTCACACCTTCACCTCACAGGAATGTTTTCAACTTAAATACACAACAACCAGCAACACAGAGCAGACGGTCAGGGGAGGAGGGGGCGGGGCTACTTCTGGGCTGGGATCAGGTCGTCGATGGACTGACCCTTCTCCAGCTTCTTCTCCATGTCCACCAGCAGCTTGACTCCATCCACCACCATCTGCACCAGCTCCACCTCAGAGAAGCCCAGCCTGTCAGCATTGGAGATGTCAAAGACTCCGCCCACTGCAGCTGTGTCCACGCCACCTGATGGAGAGACCAACGTTCAGGTGTGACTCGCTGAACGCAGGAAGTGAAAGCTTTTGACGTTTGATGAAACGGAGCTGTGCTCACCAGTTCCACGTTTCTGGAGCCTCAGTCTCTTGAGGATCTCCTCAAACTTGGCGTGTTTGCTCATGTTGGGCAGCTTCACGTGCACGCCTGCGCGCAGGCCGGTCCCCAGGTTGGACGGACAGGTGAGGACGTATCCTAGGTGCTCGTTCCACATGAAGGCGTGGCCCCGCTCCTTGAACAGGCTCTCGATCTGAACACAAGAGGAGGTTCAGTTTTTACACAAACTCACTGTTTTAAAACCAGCTGAGGGGGGTTCACCCTCCTGCCCCACCTTGGAGAGTCCAGTACAGAACCGGGTGAACACCTCCTTCATGTTCCCTCCTTTCTGCATGGAGATGACCCTCAGGTGGTCCTCCTCGTTCACCCACACCAGGAATGTCTTGTTGTCGTTGTGCCTGAAGGAAACACCGTCAGACTCTGAGGAACATCCATCAGAGACAGGATGAAGCTCGGGTCTTACCAGATCCCCCGGGCGTCGGGCCAGTCCCGGGCCATTCCTGAGGCCAGCAGCAGAGGAGACACGGGCTTGTCAAACAGGAAGTGGTCATCGATGAGCTGCTGCTGCTCAGCATCAGTCATGTTCTTCAGAGCGTAGTATTTGCCCTTCAGGTCTCCGGTCAGAGCATCCAGAGCTTCAGTGACAAAGTCAAAAAGAAAAGGTCACAAATCAACGGCTCTGAACTGGGTCGTCCAATGAGCCCAAATTCATTAAATTCAACACAAAGCTTTGATTTATGACATTTTTAAAAAACACACTTTTAAAGATCTAAGTGTTTTAGCTTTATGATTCAACCTGAAGTTGACCTGAAACACCTGTTGGCCTGCACCACCTCATGATGCCACCAGGGGGCACTCTGGACTACAGATGACTACTTAGAACCCATCAGAACCCCCCGGGGGTCTTTACCTTCGATTGAGAGCTTCTCCACAGCCCTTCGCTCTCCTCGGCTGCAGTGGGGGGGCAGACAGAAACCGCGGACGCTGCGACCCGTTCGGACCCGGGAGCTCAGAACATAGTTGGGGTCAAGGTCATCTCCACCCTGAAACAGACACACAGGGCTCAGTACAGGTCCAGACCAGGTCCAGTCTGAACCCTGGGGGGTGTAGGTGACAGTAGAGCTGCAGTACCTTCAGGTTGCTGGCCTCCAGGTCCGTCTTGTGTTTGTCTGTGGGTTTGTATCCTCCATGCCGGTCCTGAATCACAGGGTCCAGCAGGTCTTTGAAGACCTCGTAGGTCTCCTCATCTCCAGCAACGCAGCCCACAGTCATGATGAAGGGGTGACCTGAACACAGGGTCCACAGGGTCACACACAGGCCTACATCCTCACGGGTCTCAGGATGGGTTCTGTTACTGTACCAGGATTGTCAACCCCTGTCTGAATGACATCATCTATGGTGACTCCATTGGGTGTGGCCCTCTCTCTCAGGGCCCCGTACATGCTCAGGGTCAAAACTTTGGCCATGAGGTTGTGGCACTGACTCAGATCTGGGTACTCTTCCTCAGCTGACCGCCTCCTCAGCGTCAGTGTGGCCATTTTCTCAGAGCTAAACACAAACGTCTACAGGATGAGGAAGAGCGGCTCGGCACAGGACACACTTTACATTTAAAGGAGTCCAACAGGACAGAGAAACCAGTTGGACCAGGGGGAACAGTTCTGGATTATCAGCAGCTGCTGTTTAGAAATTGCGTAACCGTTAATCTAAAGCATCTGCTCTGAGGTTACGCAATAATGTTCAGAAAAGAGGCCCACTTGGAGGAGGAAGTTTCAAAGAATCAGTGTGTCTGCAAATCCTGCCCGGGTTTCTCCTGAGGTCACAGTGCAAACAGAACCACACGCCCTCACACAGAACCCCATTCACCCAGACAGAACCTTTGCAGGTCAGCTTTTAAATAAATAAGTAAGTTATTTTTTTAAGATGAAGTTCATACCTGGGTTATCAACCCCAGTCTGGATGACGTCATCCAAAGTAAATCCATTGGGGGTCTCTTTGCTCCTCAGGCGGTCGTACAGGTCCTGGGTCAGAACCTTGGCCATATGATTGTTGTGTTTACTGAGGTCGGGATATTCCTGCTCCGAGGAGAACTTCAGCTTCACCTGGTTGTGAGTGTTACCAAAAGGCATGGCTGTTTCCTGGAGAGACACGCGACAGCAGCCCAACTGCCTTAATTAACACGGACAACCTGTACCAACCAAACCATTAACTAAAACCGTGCGGTCATTTAAAAAATGTCCAAAAGTTCAAATCATCGCTCCTACCTGATGTTTCCGGACCTGGGGCGGAAATTATTGTCAGAGTTCTGTTGATCGGAGTGAGGAGCTCAGAAACCCGCAGCACCGTCAGAGCGTCTCTCCGGCTCAGAAGGGTTTATAACAGAACTTCTCGGTTCTTATTGGTCAGTATTTCTAGTTCATTCATTCAATTGGACACGTGGACTCAGACTGCCTCTGCCTCGCTGCGGCTTACCCCGGTACTTTAATCAAAATGTTGATTAAAAATATATATATAAACTGCGACTAGCAGGAATTAAACTAATTCCTTTTTCTTGAGAGTATTTTTATATTTAAAGTAAAAAATTTCAAAAGGTTTGCCCAAATGTTTGCCCCTTTTACTATGAATGACAATTATTTGTTTTCATTTTTCAACTTAAATATAGTTTACATATGTAAATACAAATTGTACATTTATGTTTATGAGATTTTATGCTTTAAAAATCCCCAGCTCAGCCTATCGGAATATGTTTTTTTTTTTTTTTTTTGCCTTTTCGAAGTTCTGCACCGCAGGCTGGGCGATTCGCTTCAACTTCCGGTGTTTGTGACGCCACTTCCGCTGAAAACAACTCCACATGTTCGGCTAATGAGGGCAGCTGTTACTTCTTTCCACAGACGCTGCACTTCTTCATGTAAGCACACTACTTTGTTGTTTTATTTTTTTTGTTGAGCAACTGAAAGAGAACGTAGTTCCATTTTTAACGGCTTTTAAGAGCCTAAAAATAAACCGTCAGCTACAGAAACTAGCTAAGCTAACGTTAGCATGTCGTGTTAAATACAAGTCCTCTTTTTATATACTGTATAGTCAGTCACACGTTATCTGAAAATTAATAGAACAACCTTAAGAGAAAACAGTTCTGAAAGTTTTTTTTAACTTTGTTATTCTTAAAATGGTCTTTAGCCAACCGTTACAGGAATTGGCTAAGCTACTTGAAGAGAAAGTTGCCCCAACGTTTTTAACGGTTCTTCTGGTTCTAAACGACCGATCATAGCCAAAGCTATCAACTTACAACAAGCACGTCATACCAAAATAGTTAAAACATTCAAAATCAGTTCTTTAATATTTAAACACACTTTATATTTGCAGTCTTTTTGCACTGTGACCTGTAGTTCCGGGTTGGATGCAGCACTAATTAATTTCAAGATTGAGCAAAAAAAAAAAAAAAAAGTCTCTGTACCGTTATTCTCGGCAGGATAACTGTTAACTGACTAAATAGTTACTAAAACTTACTAAATTACTAAAACAGTTACTCAAACATATTTTTATTCGAGTTTCAGACAGACTTATTTAACTTAAGGTGACAAAATATGTTTTAGTAATTAAACCTAAAATTGTTCAACGGTAAACAGGCAATAGTGCCAACAGTCTTTCATATGTATATTTCCTAAAAAGATGAGAAATAAAAATATAAAATTACTTCACTTACAGCTCCTTTATGTCTTGAGATTGAGACATTTTTCCTTCTCTAATTTTCTTCTCCTGCAGTTCACCTCTTTGGTTTGATGAATCTAATCTTTTAAAGTACAACTGTATCAGTTGTCCAATTAAAACAGTTACAGTGGTTACTATGGCAACGACGAACCTGGAGGGAATTTAAAAAAAAACAGCTTTATTTATAAATCACGCTTAAAACAGACAAACCAAAACCAGAGAATAACTGTCATAACTTCAAAACATTCAAATGAATAAAAAAAAAAAAAGAAATATTAAATTGTTAAATTTAAAAATGACTGAAAAATAAATTATTAAAATTAATTGAAAAAGTGACTGAAATTAGAAAAAAAAATTGTCTGCAAAATGTTGTGAATGCTAAGAGCTAAATCACTGCTGATCAACTGAAACTGAAGTGTTGAAGTTAAAACAATCAGAACACAAGCTGAAATGATCACTACAAAGCTAAAATTAGCCAAATAATAGCTACAAATTAAGCTCAAAGCTACAGCCAGCTGAACAGTAGCTGAAGGTTAGTTGACAAGCAGTAGCTAAAAACCTTAAATAAAACAAGTATACTGAAGCACTTTTCAACAGAAACCATTTTTAAAGGATTTGAACAAATTTTAATGCATTTATATGGAAGAAACTACAGATAAATATAAAGTTGGAAGGATCCAAATTTTAATGCTTTTATATGAAATATGCTACAGATAAATATAAAGTTGGAAGGACCCACATACCCCAATACATGTACATTGGAAAAGACAAATTATGCATCGTATTAATCTAGAAAAAAAATAAAGATATACCCTGAAGGTTCCTGTTAAAATATTTTGGGACATGTGGCAGCCTTTTCTGTTGTACTGGTATGTGGAAAACATGTCAGTACCTGTGTAATTCATGTATGTATGTGTGACTGATCCAGTGTGGGAGGTTTTTTTGGTTCCTTGTATTTTGTATGTTCAAAATGGGAAAAAAAAAAGAAAAAAAATGATAAAGACTTTGATTAAAAGATATGTATAATAATTACAAAATAAAAAGTCGTAGCTGTATTGTCCTGAATGAGCTGAATGTTTTGATGCTTAAATGGCTAGAATAGCTGAAGTAGTTGGTCTAAAAATGCTTAAAGAATAAACAAGAAAACAAAACAAATTGTTGACTCAGCATTCACTCCATACTTGAAATGATAAAACCACAACATAGAAGAAATGGCCCAAGAAAATAAATGTCTTGATGATTTTAAATTATGTTAGAACTTAATTTTGACTCTTGCTTGGCTGCTGTTGGAGGGGACGTTTTATTTTGGTGTTTCTGCTTCAACAGCAACAAATAACAAATAAACAAATATGGGTAAACAACAGCTTCTTCCTCATTACTGAGTTGTGTTATTGTCATGATGGGGATAAAGACTTTAAAATATATTTTTGTCATGAATAAAGGTAACGTCCTGTTCTTGCAGACTGACCCAGCCCACCATGAGTTTTGTGGAATATTCGAACCTCATCCAGGACGGGGACGTCGTCATCGTTTACATGGGCCACAACTCCGTGATGCCCGTCAAAGTGCAGCACGGTGGCCAGACACAGACCCGTTATGGAGCCATTCGGCACTCCTCGGACCTCATCGGCCAGCCCTACGGGTCAAAGGTCACGTGCAGCAAAGGCGGGTGGGTGCTGGTGCTTCACCCCACGCCAGAACTCTGGACCGTGTGCTTGCCTCACCGCACACAGATCCTGTACACCACAGACATCTCTGTCATCACCATGATGCTAGAGCTGAAGCCCGGATCAGTCGTCTGCGAGTCAGGTGAGAGCTGCCACCTTTGGGTCAGGTGTGTCTGTGAGAAACTAGAGCTACCTGGAACCAGAGTTAGGCATTTGGATCCATGAAGGGTGGGCAGTCATGTAATTCTGAAGTCTATATAGGAACTGTTAGCAACAAAAGGTGCAAAATGTTGAAGAAATTAGATTTGATTTGATGTTCATGTTCAGATGTTGTTGGGAGGAGGAGGATTGAGGCATGGAGGTGCCGTCCTCAGCAACATATCCATGAAACGTCAAACTGAACCTTAGTTTCTGATGGAAGCAAGAAAACACGCTAAAAGCAGCTGACTGCTTGCTGTAACTGATTTACAGTTACAGCCTGTTATTGTGGGTAAAATGACAGATTACACTCTGAAACCCTTAAAACGTGTTATTACTGTATGAGAGGACAAACCGCACCCAGACGGACGCTTCACTGTAAATAATCCATCACATAAAATCTTCTCTGTTGTTACCATAGCACCTTATTAATAAAACACTTGATAAACAGCAGCAAGACCAACCTAAGTGCTGTTAATACAAATAAAACATAAAACCTGAAGTAAAGATGTCAAACAAGTAAAAGGAACAAAAGGGTGACGAGTCAAGTGCTGTAACCAACCACAGCTGGCACCGAACTCTGATCACATTTTCTGATAATCAAAGAAAACATCAATTAAAACATATTCCGAAGTGAGGTTATGTGGTAAAGTTATAAAATGTGTCTTAACTGTTGCAAACGTCTCTTTGACCTCAATTTGGAGCCTGACAGAACTGATGAGCTACAGGCTAGTCTGAACACAGCTAATACTTTAGTGGATCACTGTTGTCTCAATAATTTCACCTCAGTTTATGTGAACACTTATTGAAATGTTTACACTGCAGTCAGCTTTCCATTTATTTTGGCAGAAATATAAAATTCCTGAAGGAAGTGGCACTGGCCTGCACAGGAAGTGCTACAGCTAGCTACTGATTCTACTTGTGCTTGCAAATAATCATATAATTTTTTGGTAAACAGCATGATTAAATTCATAAAATGGCCTTCAAATGTATTATTCTACACCTCGGAAGTGTGTCTACATTTCTATCTCTGCTAATGCGGCTCGAACCACAATGTCTGCCCCCACTAAAGTCATATGAAAACGACTGGCTCGGCCCTGTGATGTGTGCTCTTTTATTGGCATTTCAAGCTACCATGGTGACGTAATTTGTAAACAAATACGAAATATTTCACCAACTCCAGGAACTGGTTGATGACTGCCCAATTATTATTCTACACCTGAAAAGTGTATCTTTGTCAACTTTAATGCAGCCCGAACCGCAACGTGGACCTCCACAAAAGTTATATCAAACCAACCGGTCCGGCTCCGGGAAGTGTACAATTACTTTTATTGGCATTTGCAGTTACTATGGTGACATATTTTGCTAACAAAGTTGCCAAATTTCCCATAGGAAATGAATAAGAGAAAACTCTTCACAGAAACCGAGTAACGTATGGTGCCATTTTGGTTCAAGATGCAAGGAAGGCACCTATTAATATTAATTAGTAATAATAATAACTAACAATAATTATTAATGTTAATAATTATCTATTTTAATATTAATATTTATTATTGATATTATTTTTTAGTAATAAATAATTATTAATAATTATTATAAATATTGATAATTAGCATTGTTAATATTAATGTTCATTATTAATAATTATGTAATAATAAATAGGCAGTCCCCGTCAAAGTTTCTTCAGGAACTTTCTAGTTCCTTCAATTCCTCTGCAGCTTTCACACCAGCACCTGTAAATAAATATATTATTTTTAAAAACTCTGTTTCTGTTTTCTGTTTGGTCTGTCACTTGGGTTCAAACAATACCATGAACATGACAGTTGGAGACCCAATCAGCCTCTAAAGACAGAGCGACAGCCGGCTGCACATTCCCCAGCCTTGAACCAGTAAGGGACCATCAACATGATAACATCAATGCAGTTTTGGTCAGGTTAAACATTTGAAGTAGACGCAACTTCATGAAAACATTTATCTGCTGTTATAACTGTCAGAGTCCCACTGCCTGCAGCTCCTCCTCCAGATTGGCTGCTGATTGCCACCAGCTGGCAGCTATTCTTCTGACGAGTCCAAACTATTATTTTAGGCTGCAGTCCGGTGTGACTCATCGCTGGAGCATTTGGACTCTTTGGGTATTTATGCTTTTAGCCAGTGTGTTCTCTATGAAAGAAAGATTACTTACCTACGTTTTTGTGCCTACAGTCCTCCTGGTTCCTCGGCTCCTGTCTGGCTCCTGATCCCTGTGACTCTGGTCCATTTCCTTCGTGTCCTGCCTTCCATCCATATGCCTGTTCACCCTGCGTAGCCCAGCCACATCGATCCTTCACCTGTAAGGAAATATCAACAAGACACCACTGAAAATCTACCATTGGATCCTACTGACCCAACTCTCTCCCTCTAGGATCTTCAGGAGATGATCTACTATATATTCACTGTAAATAATAAACACTAATACTTTTCTACTCAGCCTT
>JARVGQ010000781.1:23559393-23569770 GCA_031762355.1 Hypsolebias martinsi
ATATTAAAATGCTAAAACCACCTTATCATGAGTGAGCAGAATGAAGTGTTCTCGCATGTTAGAATGACTTTTCTTCCTGGCTGGCTCCATAATGATACAATCTCAACAACACAACAGCAAAAACAGCACATTGCACACTACTTGTAATGATTTTATAGTGGTGAGCGCAACCAAATTCAAGACTGTTTCAACCAGTCACCTGTCAGAATCTAAACGAGGCCAGATAATCAGCTGATTGGACCGCAAACCAGTCAAGTGATTCATTCCGACAACGAAACAATTTGTGTTTCGGACGTCACGTGACTTCTTCCGCACCAAAGCAGGCTCCGAAGCAGCGTTCCCATGTAGTTGTACTTAACAGTTCCAAACAAGCATCAAAGCTTTTGATTTATACTGCCATTACTGCATTACATACTACAGCTTGTTGGGGATAGCAAATGCAGTGAAACACCCTTCTGTTGGGGTTCCACATGATTTTTGTCCTGTTTCATATCCCCCCCGCAAAAATCTGCAAAAAATTCCCCCATAGACATCAATGGAAGTTTGTTAAAACATACAAGAAATTCCCTGTTAGGAGTTTAAACAGGATTCACGTGTGTCTATCAGAGCCTTCGGTCTCTCACAGTTCAAGAATTTTACAGATCTGACATGGTTTTCACACAGCAACTGCTTGTTTGAGGCTTACTTTTCAGTCTGTTTCTGCCTATCTCTTTAGAGAGTGCAGTTAGGGAGTGACAGACGGGTGTGTGGTTACCATGGTGACCACAGTGAGTCACTGGCAGCAGCTTTTATTGTTCAACATGTACGTCTCTTTAATGGGGCATGCATTAAAATGCTTGTAATTTTTCTTCAGAATTTGTTTCATTTCTTTTAAACGTTTCGAAAGACGCTGAAGTTGGCTTCTGATTCCAGCAGTTGTTTTTCAGCTCTGTAAAGGTCTGTTCCATTATACTGTATTTATAAACATGAAACTTGCAAAGGTCCAAGAATGAAAAATCTACTTGTTTTATGATTTTTTTTTGTGTGCAACTGGTCCACATCGAAATGGGTCCAGTGACACAATGACGCAGATAACCAGAACCAACTGTGTTTAAGAGGTCATGCCTTTAATGGAGAGTCGTTTATTTCAGGTTTAAACCGTCTGAGTGTTGTAATTTTTAAACTAGACCTGGCCTAATGTAGTCCAGATGCCAAAAAAAAGGGGTTGAAAATTCTCATATTTGTGTTTTTACAAATAGAATAAAGTTTTTTCAAGCCACAAACTGGGTTTGAAGATTTAGCTTCCAGGATTTTATAAATAATTTCAGGTTTAAGCGAAGTGTATAAATGTATAAATGCACATGCAGCTAAAACTAATAAAAAAGGCTAAATCTCAGCCATTTTTAGAGATATTCAGCTAATATTTGGTGTGGAGTAAAAGTTATCCCCAACATGCTGAATGCTAATAAAAATGTAGCTTCTTTAAACTCATTCATATTTTAGCTGTTTTTCTGCTTCTTCACCTTCCTTTTGCTAATCCTTTTTTTTTTTTTTTTTAGTTAGTTAGTTTGTTTTATACTCATTTCAGCCTCTTTTGCTCATTTCAGCTTTTTTCCATACATTTCGGCTGTCATTTTGCTGCATTCCTTTTTTTTTCTTCCTGTTTTCGGCATTGATGTTTGAGCTAATTAAATATTTCAGCGACTTTCAGCAGAATTATTCACCTTCATGCAGCATTTTAGCAGGAAATGCAGACTTCTCTAGTGTATAATAATAAAAGATAATAACTAAATAATTTCAGTCTCTTAGTTTGAAACAAGTCTGGTTTTTGGATGTTCTGTGTACCTTTGTCCTGGTCTCCGAGTCCTGGATCGGGTTTTTCTTCGGGCTGCTCCTCTCATCGTGTCGCCTGCTCTGCTCTGATAAGCTCTGGCTTGTTGATCAGCTGCTCAGTTTGGACCCGGGTGACGTCAGTTCGTGGCACTCGGACCCGTTGACGAGCTGCCGGTTCTGCTGAGTCAGAATCCGTCAAGAGTTTGATCATTTCAGCTGAAAGCAGCTGAAGTTTTTGTGACGGTCATTAGTGAACGTAGCAGGAATGCATATCACCCGCTCCCTTGTTAGCATTCGGTGTACGTTGGGGACGACTCTCAGCTACTACCTTGTCAGATTTCAGCTGAATATCGGCTCTTTCTTTCCTTTAACGCAGAGTTCCTGCTTCAGGCCAGCGCCCAGCTCCACGCACGACTGGATTGGACCTCCAAACCCCCTGTCTAATCTGCGTCCCATCGTGTACCGGGTCCCGGAGGACGAGTCGGACCTGGAGAAGCAGCTGAGGAAGCTGAGGCAGGAGACAGAGGACTGGAACCAGGACTTCTGGACCAAACAGAACATCAGCTTCAGCCAGGTGGACGTCCAGACTCAGCCTTTTGTTTGCACAGCACGTTTATTTTATTTTTTTTTGTTTGTATCACAAAAAAAGAAAATAGGAATAAATAATTTTTAGCAGAAACACCTTCTGTTCCTGTTTGGTCCGGTTCTGTTCCCTGATCCAGAACTGAGCTCAGTTTTCACCAGCAGCTGTGGATGTAGCAGAATGAAGGAGAAATAAAAGTTTCACTGAAGCTTCTGCTAATTAAACATTTTAGATGTTGTGGTTTGAATCTGCATGAAGTCTAAAGTTTGTCTTTAAAAATAAATTTAATGTTTTGTGTTTACAACCTGTTTAAAAGCATTTTATCTACATTCTTTATTACTGTACTTGATAATTATCCAATAAAACAATGATTTTTTTTTCTTCCTGCAGGAAAAAGAAGCTTTCATTGTCTCACAGCTAAAAACTAAAGGCTTGACTCTACGAGATGAAGACGGTGAGGTTTATAAAACAAAATTTAATATTTAAAATTAATAAAACAAATGAAAAAATAATACATTTTCTGTGAAAATGCAGAGTGAACACTGAGATCTACGATACTGAAAAAACTCAATAAAGCTAAGAGTAGCTAAAAGTCAACTATAAAGTAAAAGTACTAAATAGCTAAAAGTAGCAAAAGGTTATCTGAAAGCTAAAATAGCAAAAAGGTAAATGCAAAACAGCTAAATGTGGCAAAAGGTTAGCTAAAAACTAAAGTAGCAATAGGTTAAGTAAATAGTGAAAAGTAGTGATAGGCTTATAAAAGCTGTAAATGTCTAGATAAAATTGGTGAAAAGCTAAAAGTATCAAAAGGCTAAAAAGTAACAGACGTAGCCAAATGTGACAAAAGGCTAGCTAGAAGCTAAAAGTAGAAATATGTTAGCTTAAAGATAGAAATAGCAAAAGGTCAGCAAGAATATTACAAAATAGTAGCTGAATGTATCAAAAGATTAGCTTGAAGCTAAACATCAAACAAGACTTGAACAGAACCAGCAGCTGAAGCAGATTTCAGTGTTTGTCTATGGGGATTTTTTCGTAAACAAAGATTATCGGTAATATTTTGTAAATAAAGTTAAATATTTTGAAAAGTACAAAAGTTACAAAAACTCTAGTCCCAGCAGTCGTCTATGAACGACTAAAACAAAGTTTGCAGAAGGAGTTAGACTGTAAAAAAAAAAAAACTTACAGAAAAATAAACTTTGATGTGAATGCTGAGTCGGCGTTCAGATTATGAAATGATGATGATGTCGTCTCCTCCTCCTCCTCAGGAAGGCGTCGGGCTCTGAGCAGTGAGGAGATGGCTCTGTTTTATAAAAGCTTCCTGGACAGAAACAGAAGTCGACATGCCGACTACAACAAGTGAGTGTTTGTTGTTTCCGTCTTGACGTCTCTCCTCGGTGCTGGTTCTGATGGGACCGTTCGGCTCCCTCTGCAGAAGCTGTGGCTTTAAACGTTCGGAATCATCCTGAGAATAAACAACAACAACTAATATGTCCGGCTCTGTGGGGTTTTGTGTAAACCAGCATCACAGAGCTGTCTGATGTGATGTTTGATTTGTTTCATCAGCGTCGGCTCAACTGACAGTTGATCCCTTTAATTACTGTGTTAATGACGTCTGCTCTTCTCCCTGAACTGACCGGTTCTTTTCTCCTCGTGTCCAGAGAATGGTACCGACGGAACTTCAGCATCACGCTGCTGATGGCCCGAGTTGCTCTCAGTGGCGTGTGGAGGACCGTCACCGACAGACAGCAGGAGAAGAAGAGGAGCTCTCCGACCACGTGACAATAAATCAGATATTTACACGCCGCCCTGTCCGGTGTGTCAGTTTATCTGCTCCTCCATCCTTCAGCAAACAGTTTGATTTAACAAACGGAGAACTCCAGTACTTCTTTCAATTTATTGTACAAGTTGGTTTAGCAGAAAGTTTATGTTTAACAAAATGAGCAGAATCAACACCTCTGGCTGGGTTGTAGAAGAAACCTGGAACCCTGAAGATCCAGCAGAGTTTAATTAGATCCATTATTGGGGAAACAGAATCACAATACCACCACAGACCTGCTAAGAGAAGGTCTTCCACCAAAACTCAGAACGGGACAGGAGGACATAAATCAGAGAGACATCCAGGAGGACAAAGATAACCTTGATGGAGCTGAGAGATGGAGGATCTGTCCACAGAACCACTAGAAGCTGGACGGAGCTGGACTTCATAAGCGTGGACATGAAGGAGATGCCAAACGTGTGGTAGAAGGTCAGATGAGACGATATTGTCTGGTTCTGATGCTGAATGCGGCATCCCTACACTGAAGCACGGTGGTGGCAGCATCATGCTGTGGGGCTGATTTCCATCAGAAGGTACTGAGAAACTGGTCAAAGGTTTTAAAAAAAAAGTAGAATACAAAGAAATTCTTGATGGAAACCAAATAGCTGTGAGACAGACGGAGGTCCACCTTCCAGCAGAACGATGATCCTGAACACACCACTGAAGACGCAGTCCACTGGTTTAAAGAGAACCAGGTAAAGGTTCTGGAACGTTCCATTCAAAGCCCGGACCTCAGTCCAACTGAGAACCTCTGATTTGAAACTCAATGCTGGAGCTGCTGACATTTTGAATCTGTTTTTTCCAAAATAAAACATTTTGCATTTCCAAAATGGTGGTGAAATAAATTATCCAAATTCATTTTAACTTTCCAAACCTTCATTCAAAACAACGGTTGCATTGTTTTTATCATGTAACATATCGTTCTGTCCTTGATCAAATAAACTTGAATATTAATAAATGTAAGGCAACAACAGACAGGCTAGCTGATAGCCAAAAGTACCAAAATGTTAGCAAAAAATGAGCTTTTTCATTCAACCTTTATTTATACAGATTAGTCTCATTGAGTCACAAGAACTCATTTACAAGAGGGACCCGTTTTAAACAAAGAACACAGTTGTACAACAATAGACTATCAAAAATGAAAAGGTAAATGTACAAAATGAAATAAAAATGTAAAAAACTGCTTTGTAACTTAAATTTGAGCTTAAAGCTAAAGTAGCTAAATGTAGTAAATGCTTGCTATAAATATGAGAATGCTATCCAAAAGCACAAAAAAATAAGCAAAATAGCAAATGTCTAGGTCAGAGGTCTGCAACCTGCGGCTCTGGAGCCACATGTGGCTCTTTGGTCCCTCAACAGTGGCTCTTTCAAGATTTGATCAAAACTATCTTTAAACAGAATTTTATTTGTTCTTATATTTGTATATTTGTTCTTTCTTTGTCTCTTTTGATTGTAAAGGTTGAAGACCCCGGGTCTAGGTGATTGTTAAAAGTGGCAGAATACTTGGTAAAGTAGCAACAAAAATTAAGAAAATGCTAGTCAAAAGCAGCAAAATAGATGCCAAAATAAGCCACATTTAGGTAAAAGGTTGACAAAGGTAATCCAAAAGCTAAAGTAGCAAAAAGATAACTAAAAGTAGTAAAAAGTTAGCTGAAGGCTAAGTAACATTAGGTAATTCAAGGATTCATGGTTCTTTGTCATTCCACCTCATGTGGTACATGTACAATCTTATGTACACATGGTCCAAGTTACATCCAACAGAAGTGTTACAATTTAAAAGAAAAACAATAAGATCTAGGATATGAACTAAGGAAAAATAAAAATACACTAAGCACCAATAGCATAAAAACAATACAGTACACCGAACAGCAGCACGAACATGAGTCTGTGTGAGGAGATTAGTATGAATGAATACCTAAAGTACTGTAACATTAATAAAATAAAAGTGTTTCAATTGGGATCTCCATGCTGTGTACATCACACAGCGTGGAGATCATTTCTAAATCTAGGAAAAAGAGAAATCGATGGGATTTTAGTAAAACAGTTGAGAAAAACTGACGACTTCATGGCAGAACCATTCACAGCTGAAATGGACCACAGAAAGTTTGACTTCACTCGACGGAACTGGAGATCTTTAACACGTTTTACACAATCACAGATTAAATTATGTGATTTTTTTATTTAGATTTTACCACAAAATTTTAAACTTGGTCTAATTTTGCCGATAACTTTTGAGTTTTTTTCCTTTTACAAAAGTTATACAAACAAACTGTCTTTATCCGCACATTTTATACATTTTATACATCAAAACATAGACATTTTTGTCTTCGTTCTCTGTGTTTCTCTCAAACCTCCCTTGAGTCCAGAGTCGAGCATACCTAAATTCATTGACTCCCATTACATCTCAGAATTTTCTCCTTTAAACTGGAAGTGAGCACTCCTTTTAAACTCACCATACTGTATTGCCATAATTTAAAAACAACAACATAAAAAAATAGAAACATAAAAACTCTCATTTGAGACTGTCACTCTAAGTTTGCTCACAGTTCAAGACCTTTTTAAGATAGTTTTACACAGTGACTGTTTGTTTGAGACTTACTTTTCTGTTTGCCCCTCTGAAAGTTGTCCAGGGAATGGCAGAAACAGTTGTCTGGTTACCATGGTGACCACAACGATCCAATGGCATCAACTTAAAAAAAAAAAAAAAAAACATGTTGCAGTAAAATACTGTACAGTAACTGGTTTCTCACTTTGAACCGCAGCTTACCCTTTAACCCGGCGTGATGACGTCAGCTCTGGCCGGGAGGAGGGACTCCATTTTCAGGCTCAGTCACCGGAGGACGGAGCTGTCACTTCCAGGACCGAACAGGGGCTGTAGTCTTATTTTCGCCCGGGCCTTCTGTCGCCGCTGGTCGGCTGGTTTCATCATGGAGGCTGCGGGGGACAGGCGGCACCTGAACGGCTCCGACTAAATCCTGGCTGGCCGTTGAAACCACGTTATTTCACCGTTAGTCACCGATACCCGCAGCAGCCGGGTGGAAACTGTTCCTAGCGTAAGTTATGGTTCTAACACCTGGCTGGCAGCAGGAACCATAAACCTATTTTTGTTGTCGTTACGAGGAATCGGAACTTTAGTCTTCTAAAGACCGAAAAGGAGCGTCACAGTCCGGTATAACTGGCAACGAATGTACAAGTGAACGGTAAGAATGGCTCCGTGTATTTCCTGAACTGCGCTCATATTCTAATTTCCCCCGTTTTAAATTTATGATATATAAATATTTAATTTCATTCTTGAATTGTTTTATTTTCTGAGGGCAAATGAATCGGGCATTTTTGACACGGGCAATTAATGTTTGTGTTGTCCGTGATGCCAGGAATTAGACGCCGCCCCCGTGGGCTAACTGTTAGCCGCTGTGTTTGACAGGAAGGTGAAGGTTTGCTAGTTCGTCTGGTTGATCCACTTTAAGGTGCACCGTTTAAACAAAGCGGGACCGAACCGAGCTCAGGGAGCCTCTGCAGACTCACACGGTGTGTCTTGTCTTCATTGTGTCCTCTCATTGACATTCCCAGCAGGCTGGGACGTGTTGGACGGACAGACAGTGGACCTCTGTGGGGCTCACAGCTGGGAGACACTGAGGGGTTTCCAGGACCATTCAGGATTTTACACAAAGTTTATAAAATTATTTCCCTAATTTAAAAATAATGTCAATTTTCACAGTCTCTAAAACTAACCATACCCCTGCAGCTGATGTTGTTGTGCTTAACAGTTTTTGTTTACAGGTGGTAAACAGTTTAATTAAACCACTTTAAAGTATCTGACTTAATGTTTACCCTTTCAAAATTATACGTTTGTTGAATACGGTGAAGTTAATCTGGTTAATCTGCTCTGATACTGGCCACTTTTTTAGGTTTAAGTCTAAAAGTTGTAAAATATACATTTATTGAAACTATTCTTGATAAAAATAAACATTGGCAAAATTAAATAAACAAAAATTTGTGTTTATCATCCATTTGCTGCTTTGATTTCTAACATCATTAGAAGAAAACCTTGACTTCTAAGGTAAAGCAAACATAAAGGAATATTTAGGTGGTTTTAAAGTGGTGACTGTTGTCAAAGTTATAAGTAATAGTATCTTACCTGTTGTAGGTGACTTATTTGGAGAAACTGTTTAATTCTGACAAGCTGATGAGTTAACGGTTGGTCCGAATTAGAGCAGGTAAATTTGGTTCGATTTATGGACTCGGGTTAATCTAAATATAGTTCTCTTGAGTCAGTCACGCTGCACACAACCCTCATTTTTGTTCTAACGAACAAACTTTCAGATGATGGAACTAAAGCGTAAAATGTGTTAAATGTAAACGTGAATGTTAGGACTCGTCTGAATCTGGAGTTTTTAAAAAGGAATCCTCCAAGTCTGCAGTGATTCTGATCATTCTGCTTTTTTTTATTTTTTTTTTTATGTTTTTTTTGGTGGGGGGGTTGAGAACTCAAGCACTTGGATCTGCCAGAGGATGGCAGGACCATGGACTTCTGAGTCCTGATTCAGAGGATTCGGATCATTAACCAGGACGAGTCAGGAACTGGACAGCTCTTGTTTCAATTCAATCAAGGCATCGCCCTAAAATGGCTCCAATCTTAAAAGTTTAACAGCGATTTATGCAAATTGTAATCTCTCATAATTCGTCTTTAATTCACATTTCATTATTCTTTAATTAGCTTGAATTAAAACGGAGGCAGCAGTGGAACGTAGAGCGTGTTATGTTAAACTGCTTAAATCATTCTGAAGTTTTGAAGGCTGGAGGCGTTTATCAGTCAGGTTCATGTTTCATCACGACATTCATGTGGAGAACTAAAGTGATCATCTGTGTCCTCTTTTGTTTTTGCTTTCAAACATGCAGTTTTTTTGTTTTTTTTTTAAATATCTGGAATTAAACGTCTGATTCAGTGTCAATATAAACTTTAGGCTGTTTGTGGCAAGATGGAGCATCTGATCTGTGCAGCAGTTTCTGATGCCACCTCTGTCGGGAGCTGTCAGTCACACCTGGACTCCAGGCCCCGCCCTCACACGGGCATCTCTGTCCACAAGTGGACGTCTCTGTCCTGATTCATGTCAGACGTTGACAGGATGAAGGGTTTAGTCTGTGATGCTGAGACGGAGGACCGGCTGGTTCCATCAGTTTCATAACGACGCTGAGAGTCTGGACTTCTGGTGTTCTGGTTCTTTGTGAAGGCTCAGTCTGATTATAAAATACATTTTTATTTATTTATTTATTTATCTGTGAGACATTTTGCAGATTTTTGGCAAAAATGCTAAAAGCTAATTTAATGCTCACATTAAATCACAATCACATCTTTTGTTTAAAAACTTATTTTTAATCAGAAACATTTATGAAAGTAATTTCACTTCAATTTGCCTTTAACTTCAATCTAAAAATGAAGGAGCTGGTTTTATTAAATGTATTCAAGGTTATTTTAAAAAGTTTCGTGAATCAGACATTGGTTGTGTTTTATCTGATCTAAATAAAAATTTTTGTCAATTCAGTTCAATTCAATTCAAAAATACTTTAACAATCTCAGAGGGAAATTAAATGTTGTTGCAACTGGTTTCATTAGAGAGTTGTTCTAGATGCTGATGGCTGTGGGCAGGAAGGATCTCTTGTTACAGCGGATCTGACGAAGCCTCTGACTGAAGACACTCTGTTGTTGTATGACAGTCTGATGAAGTGGATGCTGAGGGTTGTCTGTAATGTTCTTCATTTTATGAAGAATCCTTCTTTGGACAATCATCTCCAAAGGTTCTGTTGCATTTTCCATTTTAATAATGTAAAGATGCAACTAATTTAAGACTTTAGGGTTTATTTATTTAAATGCTAACTGTTTTTGTTGTTAAAGTGTGTTTTTATGAAACTGTGTGTTTTAGTCGGGACATTCTTGTACATTAAATATTTCACAGAGAGCTTCAGGTAAAACAAACAATCAGAATAATAAAGAAAATTATAATAATGACGACAACAACAACAATAATAATGATATATAATAATAATAATCAGAGTAGCTTGAGTAACATCAAACCTTATTTTGAGATAAATGGTCCCCGGTATCCGGCCGAGTTCCGTTACACCGGCCCGGCCGGATAACGAAAAAGCCGGTTACCGGAACCGGCTC
>JARVGQ010000781.1:23579980-23591220 GCA_031762355.1 Hypsolebias martinsi
AACTTTGACCACGCTTGTCGATATTTAAATGTTCCTGAAGCAGCAGCTTCAACCAGCTCACTGTAGCTCCCATTTGTTCTTTTAACCGAGCATGCTTTTCTATAGAAGTGTAGAAGTTCTGCTAAGGGTTATTAACTATATGTTTATTTAGATTAAACAATTATTGTTATGGTTTGTTAAATAAAAAGACAAATCAACATTATAAAATGGCGTTTATATTGTCCGTCTGCTGCCCAGTATCGATGTTTACAAATAATAATGTACTGTTTGTTCGTATCAGCACCAACAGTTGAACTGTGTTAACCGCAGCCGGCTGTTTGGACCTCCAGCCCTCTTCAGTTTGTCAAACTGAGGTTAGCGTCTCCTCTCACTTCCTGTCAACCAGACTCTGATTCTTCTTCAAGACCAATGTCGTATCTGGATGAAATCAAGTTCCACGTACGACACTGATTTAACGTTTTGTGATTGTTGCACTCCCTCTTTAATTCCTTTTGTCTTCTCCCTGTGATTTAAATGGTTGTTGTTTAAATCCTGTGGTCTGTTGGTTGTTTACACTCAGGTTTATCTCTGGTCATGTGGCAGGAAGACCATCGTTGTTCTGAGAGGAAGTTGTTTAGAGACGTGAAGGTTCTGTAACATTTTCTGCATTATCAATCAGCACCTGTAGTCTTTCCTCTGGGTTCATTCTGAGGACTGAATGAGAGAAACAGACTGCCTTTAGATTGACTCCTGGTTTAAGATGGAAGCAGCACCTTCAGTCATGTTCAGATTGTTACTTAGTTTACACGTCTTCCTAATTCAAGTGTTTCTGTCAGGCTAGTCATGAATCTGTTTATTTACTGCGTGAAAATAAGGTTTCAGCCCTCGTATCTTGTGGAGAGTTCTTGTTGACAAAACAAGTAGAGCACAACATTGCTATTTTATTTTCCTACACATGAGGGAGTGATCTTGATCTTTTTGGAACTTTTATTTTGTAATTACCAGTACAGGAGCAGCTTCCTCGTCTTCTATATCTGCTCTCTGCCACCCTGAAGGCAGTTTTTTCCTTATGTCCTCCAGCTATTTGGTCACTGTGGATGGCACATCGTGATGTGAATCAGAGGTCAGAGCTGATCTGTAGGGGGCGCTCCTGAGTGCACTTGTCGCAGATTTATCATTCAGTTTGATTTGGATCAAATGACCCCCACCTTTAATCACTTCCTGATTCTGCACAGCCTGTTGCTCTCTGGTGGAGTGTTGTTACTGCACACAGGTGAAGGACGTTTAAATTGCGTTAAAGTTGTAAAAATAAAGTTTTTATGTCCCATCAGGTCGCTGCCACCCTCAATAACCTGGCTGTTCTGTACGGGAAGAGAGGCAAGTACAAAGAGGCGGAGCCTCTGTGCAAGAGAGCGCTGGAGATCAGAGAAAAAGTGAGTCCTCCCTGCTCTACCTTTAAACTTCTGCTCCTTTCAGGTTCTGGTTGCACACAGGTAGTAAAATAAATTAATAAAGAACAGCTGTCTGCTTATCTGTTAGCAAAATATATATTTAACCACTGGACAGATTTTGATTAAACTGTCAGGATAAAATTGTTGGATGCACCATTCAAGATGGTTGCCAGAGCCAGCTGTAAGTAATTTTACAAATATTGAGCTAAAATCTGGTATGGCAGTAGCTGAGACTGATCTCCAACATGAACTGTGAAGTCTAACAGAAAGGGGGAGATTGTTGATTAAAACTTTGGCGCACAGGACGGCGGGTGATATGCATTCCTTTCAAATGTTATTTACATTTTTAAATGAGGTAAATATGAGCTGATTTAATAGTCAACCCGTTAATTGTCTTATTTTTTTTCTAAATCTGACTGCGAAGATTAAAGTATTATTACAGAAACATTAACTTTATTATTAAATGTACCCATCTCAATATTTGACGTCTGAATGTCGTTGTCCCCTAACTGTCCTGAGTCTACTGGACATCTTGACTCAAAGTGTAGATTATTTTCTTCAGACAACACTTCGTGTGTCCCGTGAACCAATCAGAGTCCGACGTCAGCTGAAGTTCAGCTCAGAGGAATCGTTTTGTTATTTTACTAGAAATGAGAGAAGTTACTCGACTTCCTGCTGAGTGTGGGGCAACGCGAGTCCTGCAGAATCAGCAACATTTTTGTTGACGTTTAGGAAAACGGAGCTTCTGGCTGGAGCTGAATTTGCTGCTGTTAAAAGTGATACATTCAGCCTTAAATGTCCACCAACAAAAATAAACTTCCTGCTTGTTTAAAAAAAAGTTTTAGAATAACTTGTCTAGATCAGAGATTCTAAACTTGCCTAAACTTGAAAAAATAAACTAGCTAGGATCATATTATCTATTAAGCTGTCCAACTGGCCGATGGCATCATTTTTTTTTTTTTTTTTAAATGAGCAGAAAAGTTTAGAGGAAATGAACATGTCTCTAACTGGTGAGCCATTAGATCCATATATATATGAACCTTTGGGCTGTTCTGACCCATCCCCTTTCATGCATCTGTCCAGGTGTTGGGCAAAGACCACCCAGATGTGGCCAAGCAGCTGAACAACCTGGCCCTGCTGTGTCAGAACCAGGGCAAGTATGAGGAGGTGGAGTACTACTACATGAGGGCTCTGGAGATCTACCAGACCAAGCTGGGTCCAGATGACCCCAACGTGGCCAAAACCAAGAACAACCTGGTGAGAGGAGAACGTTTCCTGAACACCTTCATCTTAACTCTGACTGCTGGTTCCCCTGGTTTGATTTCTTCTGGTTCTGTGTTCTTCAGGCGTCGTGTTACCTGAAGCAGGGCAAGTTCAAGCAAGCAGAGACCCTGTACAAAGAAATACTGACCCGGGCTCATGAGAAGGAGTTTGGTTCTGTTGATGGTAAAACACCAGTCCATACAGATCTACCTGCTGCTAGCTAACTTAAATGAACCAAAACGTTTCAGAAATCCTTCATTTCCTTTGATTAAATGAGTTAAAACCACTCTGACGCTGTTACCAGGACTCGTTTATTGTTGCAGATGAGAACAAACCCATCTGGATGCACGCCGAGGAAAGGGAGGAACAGAGTAAGGTGAGCGTCTGGAGCCACAAAGCTAAGCTCTCCTGCTGCCCGGGGTCAAAATGACCCAAGGGCAGCAGGAGAGTTAACTGGTGCGAACACTGAGTCAGCACCGATATTCTGTTTTTCATCTCAAGTTTTTTTCTTTGTAGTTAAAATACAGTACATCTGTATACTAGGTGTTTTTTTTTACCTGTTAATGAACCAAAACATTCAGTTTGTTCAGCAGATGGAAGCTGTGTCGTTTAGTTTTTGTAACTCATTTACTTTTCAAAATATTAAACTTTATTTACAAATATTCTCCCCATAACACATTCAAATCCTTCAAAAACTTTCTTCTTTTTTGAAATCTGCTTTGGCTGCTACTTTTAACATGTATCTATCATTTTGCTACTTTTAGCTATGAATTATCTTTTATTATATTTAGCATTTGATTACCTTTTGCTAGTTTTAGCTTCTAACTAGTCAGTTTCTACTAAAAGCTGTCCTTTTGCTGCATTTGGATTTTAGCTTGTCTATTGCTGCTTTTAGCTAGCATTTTGCTACTTTTAATTATCTTTTTTTTTTAGCTCTGTTTAACTTTTAGCTAGTGTTTTGCTACCATTAATTAGCATTTTTGTTTTTAGCTAGAGATTTGCTACTTTTAACTAACAATTTTTCATTTTTACATAGAGGTTTGATACTTTTAGCTAGCATTTTGCTTTTAGCTATCATTGTTCTATTTTTAGCTCTATGTTGCTACTTTTAGCTAGTGTTTTGCTACTTTTAATTAGCATTTTTGTTTTTAGCTAGAGTTTTGCTACTTTTAACTAGCAATTTTTACATAGAGGTTTGATACATTTAGCTAGCATTTTGCTACTTTTAGCTATTGTTGTTCTATTTTTAACTCTAATGTTGCTACTTTTAATGTTTTGCTACTTTAATTAGCATTTTCTGTTTTTAGCTCCGACATTGCTTCCTATAGCTAGTGTTTTGCCACTTTTAGCTTTACCAACTCAGTTTCTGCTTCAGCATCAGTTTTCAGCAGTCATTCAGCTCTGAGTCACAGTGTTCCAACTGAAAATATAATTTCTATAGTTTTTTTTTTTTTATTTTATTTTGCTTGTTAGTTTTTTGGGCCAGCTGTTGTTGTCAGTTCAAACCCACAAATAACACTTACTATTATTAATTTTTTACAGTGTTATTAATTTTCAAAAAGCTGTAAAGTAAAACAAACTTCTGGTGAAAATGTAAGGGAACAATCTTCATTTTCAATCTTTATTTGTTGATTTATTCACAGTAATTATTCTCATTTCTTGGGTTTTATTTATTTTTTTATAAACAACTGAATTCATGTGTTCATATCATCTGCTTGGTCTCTCAGGGGAAGCAAAAGGACGGCTCACCGTTTGGAGAATATGGAGGCTGGTACAAAGCCTGCAAAGTCGACAGGTCAGTCTGTCTCTGTGAAGCTGCAACATTCATTAATGTGACCTGACTGAACATTGTTGGATTTGTACCTGGATTATTGAGCATGAACTTTGGTGCAACATTCAATGCTGTTAAAAGTTAATAAATTGAGCTTTAAATGTTTTTTTTTATATTTAGAGTCTGTTTTAACAGACTACCACCCCCAGTTTTGGCTCACTCTCTGTAAAATTGACTGAGTTACAGCCATTTTAACATCCAGATATCCTGTAAGATGACTTGTTCATCCAGCAAAGAATTCTGGGTAATGAAACTCCTGGTGTCTTTCAGCCCCACGGTCACCACGACTCTGAAGAACCTGGGCGCTCTCTACAGGCGGCAGGGCAAGTTTGAGGCTGCAGAGACTCTGGAGGAAGCTGCTGTGCGCTCCAGAAAGCAGGTGAGGGTTCAGACTTTTTCCAGCCGTGTGGTAGTAGCTGAGAGTCGTCCCCAACACGTACATTGAGTGCTGAAAGATGCATCTTGCATTCTTTCAAGGAGCGGTCGTTTGAACCTGATTAGTTTACTTCCTGTATTTAATGTTGTTTCTCCACCTTCTGTGTGGTTCTGATCCATCAGGGTCTGGACAACGTGCACAAGCAGCGCGTGGTCGAGGTCCTGAGTGAGCCCGAGGTCCGAGAGAAGCAGCGGAGCCGCGAGAGCCTGACCTCGGACACGGTGAAGTACGAGAGCGGGCCAGACGGCGGCGAGGAAGTGAGTATGAGCGTGGAGTGGAATGGGGTAAGTACAGTACACAGCCCGCTGCGCTTTACTTTGAAAAACCAACATTTTTACACCAAACATCTTGAAAAAGTTGTATTATGTAAAACTGACATTTTACGCCTAATGGCCTGAAGCCAGAGTTTTATTGTGAAAATATGTCATTTATAAACTAAACAGCCTGAGTGAGTTTTATTTTGAAAGTCTGACATTTATGCACCAGCCTGAAGCCAAAGTTTTATTGTGAAAAACCTTCATATTTAAATCAAAGGGCATGAAGGCAGTTTTATTAGATTTTTTTTTTTTTTTTACTCATGTACAAATTCTGGCTTGTTTTTTTTTCTGCAGCTGAAACTGGAAAAGACAATCTGATATTCTCTAGATTAAAATGTGATTTAAAAAATGTCTCTAATAATTCTGCCTAGTTAAGAGTTCTTAGATTGATAGTGTTTATTTTATGTCCTTTCTCCTAATGTCAGCATCGGAGTCCTTTTACATTAAAAAAAAATATATATATTTTATCACTATATGTCAAAATAAATCAGTAATCTGATCAATAATCAGATTAGATGATGCTGATCGTCTCTCAGCTGCTCCATTCTTCCATCTTCATGAATATTAATAATGCATCAATGTGAAGCTGCTTTATTCTGTCCGGGGAGTTTGTAGTTTAAAACTGTTTAAATCAGACACCACCTGCCTGCTGCAGAGTTGTGGTTCTGATCCGGACGGTTCTGATCCAGACGGTTCCTTTAGGAACCTCTGCAGGATTTTCCTCAGCTCGCAGGGACTGCAGAGACTTTAAGCTGCTCGTCTCACACAGCAACTGTAGCCGTAGCAGCCGAACCGACCAATCAGAACCTCCTCTGGCGCCGGTGAGGCAGACCTGCAGCCTCCTTGAAATCAGGGGAGGGAGAGGTTTAACAATGTACATAAGTGTTTTTTATTTGACCTGTAGTCAGATGAATGAAGAACAACAAAAACATATAATTTTATAAACATTACTGCCTTATTAAAACTTCAGATCTAATATTTTTGATCCATTCAGATAAATCTTTAGCTGCAGCTGATAAAACACATCTGACTCAACATGGGCTCTGTACTGTACCCCTCCAGCTGTTCATTTTCATCTGTACCCCTCCAGCTGCACACATGTGATGTTCTATAATTGTCTATTTTTTTTTTTGTATGTCCCTTTCTTCCTCACTAAACATGTTTGCAGCCAGAGCCTTTTTTTAAGATCCTGCAGGCTTTAAAGTAAAGAAGCAGAGCTAATAAGTTCCTCCCCCCCACACACTCTAACCTGTTAGGAGTTTAAAGGCTTGCCTTTAAATAAAATAACACTTAGTGCAAATGTCAAACTTTAACTGAATCTTTAGTTTTAGTGAACATCTGGCTGCTCTCATGTCTCCTTCCTGCCTGTCGGTTCTGCAGAACTTTAACTAAATGGTTCTGAGTTTATTAAACCCTGGTCCTTCGGGTCCGAGTCCTGCATGTTTGAGTTGTTCTGTTTAAATCAGGGGTTCTGAAGCAGCAGAACATCCTAAACAATCAGGACGTTGGCCTCCAAGTACTGGAACTGATGAAACAGCACCACCTGCTGGTCAATTCTGAGAACGAAGGTAAAGGTTCTGATAGATGAGACCTTGGATCAGATCCTGTATGTTCTCTGTTATGGATCTGAAAGTAAATATTTATGTCCATGTTAGTGCATGAGTCCCCCTCCTGACCTTAACCATGCAGGATGGGGGTCCTGGAGGACCTGGACTGGATCAATCAGTTTGTTGTTGGTTGTGCTGCTTCATCTTGAAACTGTCTGATAACACAACTGCTGTCCTCCTCTGCCCTCTTCTGTCCTCCTCAGTCTTCCTCTGTCCTCCTGTCCTTCGTCCTCCTATCCTCCTCAGTCTGCCTGTCTTCTTCAGGTCTCCTGTCCGTCTCTGACTCTAACATCTTGTCTTCTGCCGTCTCTCCTCTTGTTTGAAAGCAGCCGTAACTCCAGATGTCTTGTTCTGCTTCTAAAATCTCATCTTCTGCATGATGGACGTCTCGCCTCAGCTCCTTCGGCTTCGCAGTTTTCTTCACTTCTCTTTTCTCTGACGAGATTCTTCGCTCGGCGTCGACCCGAAGTGATCGTGTCTCTGACTGTGTCTGCTGTGGGGGGGGTTGAGCCTCTTTCTGTCCTTTTCACTCTTGTTCTTCTTCTCTTGTGTAGACTCATGTGATAGCTTTATGGAGGAACTGACCTTTAACATTTCAGAGTAGTTTGGGTTTGATGTGGATCAGAACCTCTCTGCTGTCTGAGGACACCTCTGAGACATAAAAAGTTTAATTTTAAGGACATTCATGTTTTCACTCATCGGTTTAAAGTCGTGAAGATTTTCAGATACTCCTCCACTGTTCCCTCCACCAGGTGTTTACAACTTTAATATCTGACGTTTCTAAATCATTTCATACTAGGGGTGTAATGGTACACGTGTTCGTATTGTGATGGTTCGGTACAGACGTCTGGGTCTGCTTGGTGATCACAGCGCCCAGAACGCAGGAAATCCAGCAGAGGAAGTTGATATTTAAACACTTTACACAAAACAAAACATGGCTGCTTTAGAAAAATGTGCAAAAGCTCAAAGACCGGCCCGTTTTACGGCAAGTCGGTGTGTCAGATAATCAGCACGGTATGGCAAATTGTTTATTTAATATCCCTGATATCAAGCCCCCTGTTCACCCTCTAGTGCTCCATAAGCTCGGTTTGAGTGTTTCATACTTTATTTTATTGTTTATTTTGGGAGATGTTTAATTTTTTGTTAATTTTTATTTTAAGCTGAGATCAATTAAATTGACGTTAACTTGATTTAAGCTTTATACCAACTTTAAAACATCGCTGGCAGGTTTTAGTTGTCTGTCTGCTTCTCTGTTTAAAAAATAAATAAATAAATAAATAAAAGATCTAAAATTAGGCGTTAGTTTGTCTGTGCCGTTGAACCGGACCTTTACCGTACGGTTACACCCCGACTCCCTCGTTCTGACTGTAAATAACTTGAACTCATCGCATGTTTGAGAACGTTTGTAGGTTTTAGATCCACTTTGTGTTTTCAGAAGCATCAGGTTAAACTTTCTGTCTGCGGGTTTTCTGCACTTTGGGTTAAATGTGGATTTGCAACAGTTTTTTTTATGTGATATTTAGTTAGGAATTATTAAAAATAAAGCTTTGACTTTAACTTCCTGTTTATCTCTGTACATAGATGTTGCTGTTAGGTTTGTTTTATTGATTCTGGATTTCCTTCGCCTCCTCGTCGCTCTGTTCTCTGCTCCTAACCCTCTGTGTGTTCTGACCCGGTTCTGCATCTTTCCTAACTTCTAATAAAAGCTGAACTCTGCTCACCTGAGCCTGTCGCCTCTGTGTGTGTTCCTTCTCTTCTGCTGCATCAACGCACTAACGGAACCAGAACACTAACAGAACCGCTCATGTTTCTCTAATAAACCTGCGTGTTCTTCACATTTTAGACCTGATCTGGAATAATTAACGTATTTAGAGGTCATAGAAAAAGTCAAAAGTTAAAATATTTTTAGATCTTTTCCACCTTGTATCATACCAAAGTTCTTTAAAGAACCACAAGACCACCGTTCTGCACGGAACAATACCCAAGACGTACCAGCAGTCCCAAGATCTGAATGGAAAAATGATGAGAACAAAGCACAAACATTAAATCAGTTAAAATAAACTAAAACTCCAACGTCCTCCCTGGAGTCAAAGGTTGAAAAGAGGAATTGGGTTTTTAAAAAGGATGTAAAGTTGTGAACAATTCAACAGAGAAACATAAAACCACCACAGACCCACCATTTCCAATAGTGAGGCCCATCTCCATGACCCGCTAACTTCTGGACTTTTGGTCCCTTCATGTCCAAACAACTCCAGCTCCGTCAGGTTGCTGCTTGTGTCCAAGAGTCTTTAAAACAAACCAGAGACTCTCAGTTGTACTGAGCTCCGGGCTTTGACTGGAGAAATCCAGAACCTTTAGCTGGTTCTCTTTAAACCAGTGGAGTGTTCTTCAGCTGTGTGTTCAGGCTCGTTGTCCTGCTGGAAGGTGGACCTTCGTCCCTGTCTCATGTCTCTGGAAGAAGCTTTGTATTTTGATCCATGTTCCTTTAACTGGTCAGTGTCTCAGTCAGAGGACATTCCCACAGCATGATGCTGTCACCACCATGCTTCACTGTAGGGATGTAGGTCCTTGATGTTTGGTCCCATCTTACCACAGCACTGTCACGTTTGGTGTCTCCTTCCTGTCCACTCCTCCATAAAGTCCAGCTCTACTGCTTCTGGCTATTCTGTGGACAGATCCTCCACCTCTCAGCTCCTTCAGGGTTGTCTTTGTCCTCCTGGATGTCCCTCTGATTAATGTCCTCCTGACCCGCTCGTTTGGTGGGTGACCCTCTCCTGGCAGGTCTGCTGTGGTGTTGTGGTTCTGCTACATAATAATGAATTTACCGTACTGTAGTTTAGTTCAGAGTTCTTGAATATATATATATATATATATATATATATATATATAGCTTTTTCTTTTTTTTTTACCCATTTGGAGAGTTCCTTTCCCTTCATGATGTCTCTACTGCATGCAGGTGTTGGACTGCTGTTTAAAAATTCTGAGCCCCAAATGATTGCTGAAGAAGCTGAAACTGAGTTCTTAAAGCTAAAAACATCAGAACATTAGCTAAACGCCAAACTGGAAAAAGGCTAGCCAGAAGCTAAACATAGCAAAATGTCAGCTAAAAGCTAAAAATATAAGAAGACCGAAACAGAGCCAGCGGCTGAAGCGGATTTCAAAGAAGTTAAGGAATGTGTCAATGTGGAGAAAATATTTTAAATGAAGTTAGGCCTGTCACGATAACAAATTTTGCTGGGCGATTAATTGTCTCAGAAATTATTGTGATAAACTATACTATTGTTTGTTTAATTAGTAATTATTGTCAAATTTAAGAAGAAATTGTTAATTTTTGTGTGTAGTACCTTTTTTTTTCCTACCACCAGATGGTAGTATAAGACCGTTTGAACCGAAGGATGGATAGTGAGGGAGTGGGCAGCGTATCTCTTTAAGAAAAATGGGAGGGAGGCCTCTTGACGTGACATGGGCTGTCTCCTTCCTGTTTTTTCAGTTCTCAAAATGGCGGCGGCTCGGTGTGGTTCGAGTTCTTTAGCATAGCATTTTTCACACAAATTTTTTAATTAAAAAAAAAATCAGTAAACAAGATCTCAGCTTCTTTTTGCAGAGAAAAACAACTTTTTAGAAGAAGACACGGGTTTCAACCGTGAATTTTGGAGCTTCGACAAGATGGAGGTTTTTCCCTGAGGTCGGCCTGTTAGCTTAGCTAGTAGCTTAGCTGCTTTTAACGATGCAAAAACACTATTTTGGATTGTTAAAATGGATTTTAAAGCAACGAGAGAAAAGAGAAAGGGAGGGGTCAGTGAAGAGTTGAGCCTTTTGTCTTCCAGTGTCTTCAGTAGAAAGAGAGAGACACGAAGAAATGATAAAGCCGATGAAAATGAGGTTGATAATTTTCATTTAACATGCGATTACTTGATTTATTGTGACAGGCCTAAATGAAGTTAAATAACTTGAAAAGTTTAAACGTTACAAAAAAAGACAGAAAAGTCACAGCTCCCATCTTCTGAACGATCCAAACGTTTCGATTCATACCATACCATTTTATTTATAGAGCACTTAAAACAGCAACAAGACCAACCAAAGTGGTGTACAAACAAACAAACGATTCATGAACAGCTAAAACAACACAAACTGCACAAATAGTACAATTTTAAAATTTACAGAAAAATAAGAAACAGGAAGTCGATAGTGTTGACTCGGGTCAGACTATTTCCTGGATTAATGTCATTATTTTTAGTTTAGTTTAGTTTATTTGTTCATTTTTTAAACAATGCAATATAAAACAATCCCATGAACAATAACGTACAGAGTATAAAAAATGAAAGGTAGCAGAAAGAAGAAAAAATCTTATTATAT
>JARVGQ010000781.1:23591320-23610345 GCA_031762355.1 Hypsolebias martinsi
GTGCCCTATACATAACTGATAGAATATTATAATCTACCAAATCATAGAACTTCAATAACTTCAGTTGATAAAATAATATCATATTAATATCATAATAATAATATATTTGAAGTATTTGTGAAGATTCATTAAGACAACAAACAGTAAATCATACGGGGGTGGGGGTTGGGACTGATGATTCTGGGCTGTGAAGTTCGCCCTAGCTTTAATGAAGCCTGCCTCGGTGTGTTGCTCAGATGTTTGATGATGTTCTGGTCCGTTAAAGTTCTGACCGTGTCCCGTCAGGACGGCTCTGGGTCCCTGAAGAGGAGCGGCTCCTTCAGTAAACTCCGAGCGTCGCTCAGGCGGAGCAGCGAGAAACTCGTCCGCAAGCTGAAGGGCGGCGGCTCCACCCGGGACGGCGAGCAGAAGACCTCTGGGTAACTATCGCACCCCCATCCCCCCACAGCTTCTGGAGACCCGGAGGACCAACCCAAAAACTAAAGACAGGTTCTGTTTGCTGGTGGGAAGTGGGTCGCAGCTGCGTTTGCACATGAAGAGTTTCTGTTTTTACTCTTCGATTCTTTTTCCCATTTTATGAGTTTTACCTTAATTCTCTGCACTTTTATAAACATTACCTGTTCAGGAATTTATCAAAGATTTATTTTTAGAAAAACTAAAAAAGTTTGGATTTTATTAACAGAAATGCTCAGTACTGTCAGGGAAAAAAGTTTTAATGTTTTAATACTTGAAATTGGGCCTAAAAGTTTTAGCAGAAACCGTTTTAATTCAGTAACGTGTAAGAAAAATTACAAATTTAAAGAATCCAACACTTTATTAATGGAAAATAAGGGAAATAATTTTCTAATTAGATCCAAAAAAGTATTTAAATACTGTACTGAAAGAACCAAAAGATAGTTTCTGATTTTTATGTTTTTATTTTAATGTGGACAGAACAATGATGCTTGTGGATCAAATACTTTTTTAATTTAATGGAAATAAAGTCATCACTTTGGGTGTTTTTTATATTAGTATTCTCTATTTTTTATACAAATGAAATTATCAAAATAGTTTCTTAAGTCTCACACTGGAAAAAAAAAAATCCTGAAGCAAAATATTTTAAAATAAAACCCAGATTAATCATTTTAAACTGAACGAATAAAGCAAAGGAATCAAACCAGACCTTCTCTCCCGGTCAGAACCAAAGGTAAAATATGAAATGGGAAAACTTTCCTCTCATTCTGTGAAACTAAAGAGACAAAAACCTGCAGATTTCTGCTCGTTCACTTCTACTAATACATGTATTTTTATTTATTGCTTCTGGACTGTTTTTAAACAAACCACTCTGGACTTTAAGTTTTATTTTTTTATTTTATATCTGCATGGCTGTTCTGTGTGGAGTTGTTGAGTCTTTTTTTTTTTTTTTAATTATGAATAAATATTTTTATTTCTTCTGAACGTCTCCTTGCATGCTTCGTCTCTTTATTGACCGTTTATTATTTTACTTCCTCTTTGTGGTTTAAAGATGATGAAGAACAGTTTATCTTCATCCTCAGCATGACTGAACGACGTTAAATCGCTGCAGAAACGTTGGTTCAAACTTCATTGAACATTTGTCTCCAGCTCGCTGCAGAATCGTGCAAAGACAAATGATTATTATTTGAATAAAAAATGGGACGTTGCCTCTTTCCACCAGCAGAGGAACTCTGTCAATCCAGGAAATAGGATGGAAACGACGTGCGACTCAGAAAATAAAACCTAAATCTACAAATCTAACTTGGCCGTAGTGCTTCAGTGAAATACTAAACTGAAGCAACAGAGCTGAATCAATAATTATTACATCTAAAAGAAACGTTAAGAAAAATGTTGAAGCTCAGTGGAAAAGGTACGAACAATAAATATCTTACCTGTTGTAGATGAATCTACGAATGACCTCTGTTTGGAGAAAATTCCTATGTTTCATGTCGGGAAATAAATCAACTGGAACTCTTCACCCAAAGTCAGAATTCAGACTCAACCATTGGTGCTCCTTACCAGCCCCGACCGCAAAATCCAACATGGCCGACTCGTACATGAACAGCAGTGACAGATGCAGGAGTAAACTTTTCATTTTAACTTTTCAGATTGCTTTCACACCTCTATTAGATATTTTAACAGCCGTTTGTGTCCATGCACAGACCACAATGAAACCGTTAGCTTGTAAAGCTAGCTTCTGTTAGCTGCTAACTGTTGTTAGCTCGTAACGCTAAAAGCAGTTAGCCTCATCAGCATTAGCAAATCCTTCTGTTTTCTAAGTTGTGACTGTTTCACAGTTATCTTGAGTAAGACATTAGATTTGAGTTCCGACTTCTGAGGGAAACAGAACGCAGATGTAGATTACGATACTCCTGACTAGATTAACGAGCTAATGGCTAGTCTGAAAGTGGCTAAGATTAAAGTGGAATACTGCCGTCTTAAAACATCTTGAATGTCTAAAATGTGGTAACTTCAGTGAACGTCTTTGACTTTTCATATTATCGTACAGAGAGTTTTGTGGTTATTTACTAAAATTAGACGTACACTAACTGGATTAAATTCTATAATCTGATAAATTAAGTTGATTAAAGTGTTTTATCTTGTGATATAGCTGTTTGTAGCTTTTCCGTCATAGTAGAACTTCTAAAGTAGATTTTACTGCTTAAAACAAATCTGGTCAGTTTTTTTTTTTTTTTTGGTTATATTGTTACTTTAGCAGAAATTTGAAGAAGTGACCTCAGGCTGCTCTAGAAGTGCTACAGCTAGCTGCTGCTGTCGCTTCGTTCTCTTGGAAATGATCACAGAATCCTGTGTAAAGAGCAGCAACGATCAACTGCTTTCAGACTAGCCATTCGCTCGTCAGTCCTGTCAGGTTTAAACTTTTTTCTCCAAACTGAGGTTCTTCAAAAAGACATCCACAGCAGGTAAGATATTAACTGTTCATAGCCTTTGGTTGAAAACATCCCTTTCAGGAGGCTTATTTCTGCAGTGATTTATATATTTTTATTTTTGTGTTTTTAACTTAGTGAACGTGTGTTTGGTTCTCGGGTCGTGAGTTAAAGGTTCCGTTCGGGACACATTTTAGGTTGCCGGTTTCTGAACCTCGAGTTTAAAATAAAATAAAGTTCATCTGTTCTTTTTTTTTTCCTCGTGTTTTTCAGACCAGAACTTTTTCCTGATTTTTCTCTGAACGGCAACCCAAAATGTCCCTTTGTGTTTGACTTCACTGATTAACCAAGTAAAACTTTTGGGCTCATTCCGGGTCGCTCCACCAGAATTTTTTAATGAAATAACCTTCATCACAAATGTTTTTAACCTCCATGTGACTCACCTCCTCACCTCTGACCCCTCACCCTGCCTGTGCATGTGGGCACAGCATGAAGCGAGCCAGCTCAATGGGTGTTCTGAACCTGCCGGACCGAGCCGCCAGGGACCAGAACCAAGTAAGGAGGAAGAAGGTCCAAACTTCTCTGCAGGGATACTCACACCTGTACAATCAGACTAATCAGTTATCAGTAATTCATATCAATTAAAACAATCACTTTTGTGCTCAACTTTTTATTAAACGTTATACAAAAATAACATTTCTCTAAATAAATAAAACTTTTACGGCAGCAGATGATCTGAGCCAGACTTTTTGAAATGTTGCAACAACGGACGTCACAGAACATAAAATACTTTTTATAGATCCTCAAACACTGGATGGTTTATTTAGTTTTTAGTAATGGTTTTATTTTATTACAAATTTTACAGATGAAATTTAAACCATTTTTGTATGTGAAACTACAAAGATAAAATAAAAATAAAAAACTTGAAAGGTTAAATGTCAGTTGTATTTAACCAAATTTAACATTTTAATTTATTATATTTGTTGTACAGTATTAGGGTTATTAAAGGGATATTCCACCCATTTGAGTGTTGTTCTTAGAAAAATTTAAGTTAACATCTTACCTGTTGTAGATGGCATTTTGAACGCCCTCAGTTTGGAGAAATGCTTTATTTTGAAGACAAGTCAGAACGAAAACCAAACTGGATCGTTGTCGTTTTTATTTATTTTTATTTATTTTATTTTATTTTTACAAAACTTGAAAGTGGTTAAAAAAGTCAGTTGATTTTTAAAAAAATTGCTGTAGTCATGTTTTTAAAACGATCATTTACGTAGAATATTAGTTTTACAGGCATTTCACAAACAAATAGCAGCAGCAGCCAGCTGTAGCACTTCTGGTCCAGCCTGGGGGTCAGATTAGGTGTAATAATAAACTGCTAAAGATGTTAGTGTTATTAAGGATTTATTAAGGCTTTATGAAACGTTATTTGAGGTAAAGTACAGTATTTGACACAAAAGCTAGTTTTGCTTCATTAAGGTACAGTTAATTTATTGATTGTTGCATGGATTAAATGATCTTTTAAGTAAAATATCGTACCAAAAAAAAAAATACCCTGGTGCTTACATGAAGGTCCACTTCCTGTTGGATATTTAAACAATGTGATTGAAGCTTTACAGAATGCAATACAGTATTCAGACAACTTATATTTATACAAATTTAGTAGTAGTGAGCTGTTTTTTAAATTTCTTAATGAATTACTTGTTTATAAGGCATTAAAAATATTTTTATAGGAATTCTTATTGTGAAGGGGTGCTAAGCTATCTACAACAGGTTGGATATTAACTATTCATACGTTCCACACTTTAAAATGACTACGGTAGTAGAATCTCTCTTTAAGTTGAAACTTTATTGATTCTTAAACAGAATGAGTGGTGGCATTCAAGCAGGGGGCGCTGTAGGAGCAGATGTTTTAATTAATTTAAAATAAAAAGTAATTAAATGATTATTGACTCAGGACAAAAAAAATTACATCTAGTTTCTTTTTGAGTTTTAAAGACCAAATTTAAAGAAATTATATTTGAAACTATTTTTCTTAAATCTGTTTTATCTGGGACTAAATAAAAGTAAAACCAATTTATCAGCTTCTAATTTTATTTCCTGTTTCTTCCAGGAACGAAATAATCGTCTGAGAAGTCACGACCTGAGTGCCAGCCACACGAACCTGGCGCCTTGAAGGAAGTGACCTTTGACCTGTCTGCACTGTACAGATCAGCTTCGTGCCTTTCATGTTTTGCTGCGACTTGTTTTACAGCCGAAGGTCGGTGCTGCTGTTGGAGGAAAGGAGCCAGAATGTTTCTGTCTCTAGAAATCTGTAAATCAGAACATTTTATTCTTCCTGGAGCTTGTTCAAAGACCAGCACAAGCTGAAGTCTGACGTAGACGCTGAATAGGAACCTACCTGAAACATCCCTTGGCTTCACCTTAAATATCTTTCAGCTCCACCTTAAACATCCCTCAGCTCCAACCTAAATATCCCCCAGCTCCACTTAAAATATGCATCAGCTCCACCTTAAACATCACTCAGCTCCACCTTCAACATCCCTCAGCTCCATAACCCTCAGCTCCACCTTAAACATCCCTCATCTCCAACTTAAATCTCCCTCAGCTCTACCTTAAACATCCATTATCGCCATCTTAAGCGTCCTCCGGTCCACTTTAAAAATCCCTCAGCTCCACCTTAAGCATCCCTTGGCTCAATCTTAAACATCCCTCCTCTCCACCTTAAACATCCCTCAGCTCCACCTTAAACATCATTCAGCTCCACATTCAACATCCCTTAGCTCCATAACCCTCAGCTCCACCTTAAACATCCATTATCTCCACCTTAAGCGTCCTCCGGTCCACTTTAAAAATCCCTCAGCTCCACCTTAAGCATCCCTTGGCTCAAACTTAAACATCCCTCAGCTCCTCCTTAAACATCCTCAGCTTCACTTTAAACAGCCCTCAGCTCCACCTTAAACATCCCTCATCTCCACCTTAAACATCCCTCAGCTCCACCTTAAACATTCCTTAGCTCCATTACCCTCAGCTCCACCTTAAACAGCCCTTATCTTTACCTTAAACATACTCAGCTCCACCTTAAACATCATTGAGCTCCACATTCAACATCCCTCAGCTCCATAACCCTCAGCTCCACCTTAAACATCCATTATCTCCACCGTAAGTGTCCTCAGCTCCACTTTAAAAATCCCTCAGCATCCCTTGGTTCAAACTTAAACATCCCTCAGCTCCACCTTAAACAGGATCTAGATTACTCCTGTCTCCTGATGGCTAAGATTTGTACTGTTATAACTCAGAACCGAGCTGAACGTGTTGTTCTGTCAACAGTAAGTTCCACATGAGGTTCTGTTCCGTCTGATTTGAGCCTCTGATGTCAGAGCTAAACCTCTTCTGTTGGTGTAAAGGTTTGACCTCAGAAGTTCTGTTTGTTTGTGTGTTTTATTTATTTGTTTCTGTTTTCTGCTTCGTTCTGTAATTGACCGACGCAGGTTTGGATTATTTGTTGACACATGAAGGCTGCAGATGTTGGTAAACAGATGTTTTATTGTTTATTTAAGACAAAACTCCACTGTGGGAGAAAAACTGAACCAAAAAGAGCTAATTATAAATATTAATCGTTTGGTGGATATTTAAACCAAACAACAACAAACACATTCTGTTTATGGAGTCCTCCTCAGATACATCTATATATGATACGACTTTTACAGTAAATAATACATGTATTTACTACCACTGATTTTTGTTCTTACAGGTGATTTTTACATTTGGACGGTTTCATTTTAAACAATTTGGGTCGTAATTCAATTCTAGTTTAATGTTTAAGGATTTATCTTTGGTTTGTCCCACAATGTCTCAAAAACTTGAAACTTTTCTGGGTTTTCTAACATTTTCTTGTAAATGGTCGTGACGAACAGTTCTTCAGACTTTCTGAAGTTATCCTGATGTTTTCTTTTTACGTTGTTGTACTTTCCTTTTTCTTTCTTTCTTTTTTTTAAATTTATTTATGAAGTGAAAACCAAGGCACATATTTGACCATTTCATGACTTTGATGAATGAAACTTGTGTAAATAAAAATAAGCAACCAGCAGCGCTGCTCTCCTTTAACAAATATTAATATCACTGTGTGGGTAATGTTCACCCCAAAGTACTATAAATAGTTAAAAACTGAATTGCTTCCTTTTTAATGTCAGAAATTATTATTTAATGAAAGCTACAGCCAGGGCAGTGTCTTAAATTATTAATTTGTTAGAAAACCGCATAAGTTTTGAACTAAATCACAGATTTCACTCTCTTGAAATTAAAAGAAGCTCAGACTGTCGCTTTAACAACCTTTTAGTTTATTCAATTTGTTCTTGAATGTAAATGTGTACATTTGAAGGTTTTGTAAGCATAGGGATGGTTTAATTTGTGTTTTATGTGAAAAGATAAAATATGTAAATCCTAATCTTTCCTTTTGTTCTTATATCTGTGTTTCTTAATCCAAGCATGTGCTGATATTTCATCATATTCTCAGGACATATTTGTAAACTTGTGCACAAATGTTTGTGTTGGGACCAGATTAATGAACTTAAAAGATTTGGAGTAAAGAACAAAAAGTGTAAAATTTTACCAGATAAAATGCATGTTAAACTTATCATTTTTAAGTTCAGATAATTCTCTTTTTAGGTTAGAAACTTAATCTGAATATATCTAAATTCATCACAGTTTTCTGTGATACCAAATGTTTTGGCCTGAATGATGAGATAAATACATGACGCATCCACTTAATCACTTGAACAGCTTTAGAAATTATGCACTTATTTAATATTAAACATTGTGTGCAAATAAGAGGGCGCCCTCCCTCTTATTTGTTGCTTTGCTTTGCATTATCTCTACTTTTGTGGTCTGTAAACCATCGTGAAGTTTTAACGTGTCGGTAAACAAGAGAAACTTGATAATATTGAAGGAATGGGCACAAGTCTATATGTAAATCACAATTTTATTTATTTTTTTTTTTAATGCACTGTAATTTAGGAATAAACTTGCTTGCAAGTAGATTTATTTTATTTTTCTACCACTTATTTGTTTGTGGGTGGAAATTATGCTTGTACTGCAAAGAATTGTACATTGTAACTTTATTTGAAGAATAAACCGGTCACATTTATGCTGCTTCCTGTTACAACTTGGAGCGTTTGATTTTTTTTTTTTAAACAATATTGTCTGAATTATTTTTATAGAGTTAATTAATAAAAGACAACTTGAATATGTTTTTTGTATTTTAATTTAAAACTTATCAATGGAACAAGTAAAAAAAAAAAAAAAGAAAAAAAAACGTTTTAGGTCAGGAATCACGTGACCTTCAATCTGGGCTCTGATTTGTTAAACGCCTTGCTAAGCTTCCTGAGGGCGTGTCTCAGATCTACGCTCTGATTGGCTAACCGTAGTGCCATTAATTCAGAAGGTGGGTCTTCATGGGGAGTTTAGTGGTGGAAGAAAACGGAGCAGAAACGTCCAAAATGTCTTCGGTTCCGGACGGGAAGAAACTGGTCCGAAGCCTGAGCGGCCTGAGAATGGTTCCGGAGAACGGTGCCTTCAACAGCCCTTTCTCTTTAAACGAACCGCAGTGGGTCCCCGACAAAGAGGTGAGACCGAGGGGCTCGGAGAGAAGCTGCGGTGCTACGAGCCCCTGAAGAGAGGAATGCTGCGGTCGGAAATGTACAGCTTCCGGTCGGGCTTTTCGGAATAAATGTTCACCTAACTTAACGCAACAAAGTTAATGTAATAAATAATAGAATCAACCGGTATCTTTTATGATAAGTGTTTAATAATTTAATAAAGGGATTGTTTTAGTAGGTAATAACTTGTCAAAAAACTTGTCTTAGTTTAACTGTGCCAGATGTGGATTGTTTTTTAAAGTTTTGTGAATTTATATACATATAAAATTCCTGTTCATGTCTTGTGACAAACAAAAGAAACTTTCTTTCTAATGTATAGTTCTTTAGTCCTGGAGATGTTTTAAAGCGCTGCATTAAAAAAAAAAAAAAGTGTGGTGTCCGAGCCTTTGTTTTGAAAGGGGCACTGCTCGGTATGTGGTTTCCGCCCGCTGCCTGCGGTCAGTTTGTCTGTTTTGACATGGCAGCTGTCTCCTGGACAGGGCCTTATTGGCCGCAGCCCGTCCGAACCAGTACAAGGAGCAGCAAACCAGCAGTCAGGACCAGTTTCCGAGTTAAACCAGTTAAAGTGGAAATCCTCCGGTGGTTCTGTGTGTTAGTGGCCCACAGTCCCGTCCACACAGCTGCTCGTCGTGTTTAGGAATGTTTCTGCCCCACCGGAACCACAAAACTGTTGACCGGAAGTCAACTGGAGTTCGAACTCAGAACAAAGTTAATCATTTATTTAGTGATGACTGTAACCAGAACAAACAGCAGGGAAACTGTTGAACAGCTGTGCAGCATCTGTCTGCTCAGCACGTTGTGTAACTTCCTGTTTCTCTTTTGTGTTTTCCACCCAGTGCCCGAGGTGCATGCAGTGTGACACCAAGTTCGACTTCATCAGAAGAAAGGTCTGTTCCGTCTCCTGCAACACGACCCAGACAGAACAGCTGTTTCATCACGGTGATCATGTGGCTGTGTAGCTGATGCGATGCCGCCCTGACGTTGGGTAACGGATCTCTTTCCTCCCGCAGCACCACTGCCGCCGCTGCGGCCGCTGCTTCTGCGACAAGTGCTGCAGCAAGAAGGTGGCCCTGCCCCGCATGTGCTTCGTGGACCCGGTCAGGCAGTGCGCCGAGTGCAGCCTGGTGTCCCAGAAGGAGGTGGAGTTCTACGACCGGCAGCTCAAAGTGCTGCTCGCAGGTGGGAGACGATTGGGCGGACCTTAACAGCCCATTTGGACTCGCTTTGTTTGTTTATCTGGTTGTGTTCTAATAAAACTACACGTTTTTACTCATATGTATAAAATAGACATCTACCTTAATACATGTGATTACAAAAATACTGTACCTTCTTAACAGGTGTGAAATGTATTTGGGCTAATGTAAACAATGCACTTTAGCTGGTTCTCACTATAAACAAAGACACTAGCTGTTTCTCAAAGTAAAAAAATTCACTTTAGCTGTTTCTCAAAGTAAACAAACCCGCTTTAGCTGATTCTCAATGTAAACAAAGACACAGGCTGTTTCTCAAAGTAAACAAATGCACTTTAGCTGTTTCTCAAAGACACCAAACCTACTTTAGCTCTTTCTCTAAGTAAACAAACGCACTTTAGCAGTTTCTCAAAGTAAACAAACACTGGCTGTTTCTCTAGGTAAACAAACACACTAGCTGTTTCTCTAGGTAAACAATCACACTTTAGCTGTTTCTCAAAGTAAATAAATTCACTTTAGCTGTTCCTCTAAGTAAACAAACCCACTTTAGCAGTTTCTCTAAGTAAACAAACCCACTTCAGCTGTTTATCTAGGTAAACAAAGACACACTTTAGCTGTTTCTCAAAGACAACAAACCTACTTTAGCTGTTTCTCTAAGTAAACAAACCCACTTTAGCTGTTTCTCTAAGTAAACAAACCCACTTTAGCCGTTTCGCTAAGTAAACAAACCCACTTTAGCTATTTCTCTATGTAAATTAACCATTTTCTAAACGTAAGGAGACATTAGTTTATGGTTTGAATCAAATATTTATTTTTAAATAATTTCGATCTTTATGACTTTAAGAATCTTCGGCTTTGAAACAACTTGTTACAAAGACTTCGGCTGCTGCAGGTCTTGGGTTTTTGTTTCCAGGTGGCACCTACATGGTCACTTTGGGGACCTCAGACCGCTCTGAAACCATGAGCTGCCGCCTCTCCAACAACCATCGGTAGGTCCGTCCCGACCCGGGTCCGGTTCAGACCAAACAGGAAGTGACCTCACTCGCGGCTTTCTTCATACATTCAGACTCTTTGTTTTCCAACCCGGTCATCAGGTACCTGTTCCTGGATGGTGAGAGTCACTTTGAGGTGGAGCTGTCTCGGATCTCCAGCATGCAGATCCTGACGGACGGGACGAGTCCAGGAGGTGAGACACTGTCTGGTTCTAGTGTCCCACAGCTGAGGACAGTTCTCTGGTGTTTTGTCCTGTTTGGTGCTGAACCTGTCTCTCTGACTAACGCACCCTGTCTCCTCTGCTGCTCGGACTCTGGCGGGCGGTTCTGCCTCCTCTGGACTCAGAGGACGATATTCACACGTACACCAGTCTGCTGGACAGTCAGTGTCTCTCTGAAGGTTGGCCTCCATCAGGTCCAGAGCTGTTCGTCCCCTCATGTCTGCATGAACCCCAGAACCCCCCCCCCAAATCCCTCTGAGTCCAGGATGAACCTTCAGGTTTCCCACAGAACTTTGATCAAAGAACTTTAAAACTATTTATTCTCAGTTTGATCAAATCAGCCCAAAACTCTTCTGATGTGGAAACCTGTTGAATGCTTTTAACTTTCGGTTTATGGTTTTAATCAGGACTCAGTCCTGTTCTGACTCTCAGAACTTCCTCCTGCATGTCTTCATGTCCATGTTTTATTTTTAGCTCAACGTTTTGTCTCATTTAGCCGTTTCTCCGTGTTTCTTCTGTTTGTTCTGAAGTGAAGACCAAATCACGTTTAATATCGCATCATATATTTCACAGTTTGACGTTTTTCATCCTTTCTTGGTTTTGTGCAGTGATCTGCAGCTGCTTGTCGAGTCCTGGGTGTCATCAGCTGTGTGTGTGTGTGTTGCAGGAGGCCCGGCCCGGGCCAGCGGCATGCTGCTCCAGTTCAAGCCCATGGGCTCTCAGGACGTCCAACAGCTCCGCCTGGAGGCAGCAGAAGACAAGAAGGTGGCCGCCTTATGGCTGGCTGCCATGCACAAGGTGAGTAGAGGATGGGTCGGGCCAGAACCTGCTGGACTCCGTCTTTACGTCCCTCTGATCTCACCAGCTACAGCTTGAGATGTGAGCTTTCAGAAACAACTAAACGTGGGACGGACGCCTCGCTTTGTTTTTAAATCTCAGTTCAACTCATCTCTTCGGGGTTAACAGAGGTTTTTACTAAAAACAAAGTTTCTGTGCATCGTCCCGACTTCCCTCTGGACCGGCTGTCATCACTTCATCTCATCACAGACTCACAAAGCTGTCTCACCTTTGCCTTGTCGGCTGTTTCGCCTCTGTTACTACCTCGTTCTGTGGCACAGAGGTGCATCCTGGGTGGGTTGGCTTCGACATCTCCTCCTCTCCGCCTCAGTCCGTTCAGAAACCACACCGAGGTTCAGGCTTCTTAGTCCTGGTCAAAGAGCCTTTGGAGTCGAGTTAGACTCTAAGTCCATTTCCTGTCGTTTCTGAGTGTTTGATCAACGGCAGCAAGTTTTAAAAAGTTATGACCTTTTTTGTTTGCTCAGCTGGTAAAAGGTCCAAACGTCATCTGATCTCCTGGAGTTCGGGTTAGAAATGATTGGGGCAGATTTGGACCTGAACGTTCAGGGCCGGCGCCTCGGATGGTTTCGTTGTTTTTAAAGCGTGTTCGAGACGACGCTGGAACTTTTTGATTTGTGGCACGAACTCCGACGTGTTCTCCACCGTAACCGAGACGCTGTGAGGTCTTAAACAGGAACGTTGTCACATTTGATTCATCTTCAAACTTGACTGGAAGTGAAAACGTGTTTAGTTTCTCACCATCTTTGGATTTCTAACTCGCTGACAACAGTTCTGGTCCGGTTCAGAAATGGACTGGAGGCTCTGAATCAGCCTCGACCCTGTTCTGATGACCTTCGTTTTCTTCCCCACAGGCGGCCAAACTTCTGTACGAAGCTCGGGACCAGTGAGGAGCAGAACCGAGCCTCCAGGCAGCACACACCCGAGTGTTTGGACCCGCCTGTTTGTTTTCAGTACAGACTCTGCTTCTCGTCAACCCCTGACGTCTCATCAGCGGTTCTTAACGAGGTCCAACGTGTCTTTTTATTTTTTTACGTACAGCTTTTTTAAAGAAAAATCTGCTTCAGTTCGTTGGATCAGTCAGAACCTGCTGGCATGAGATAGCTTTAATTCAACTGTTTTATTAGAAAACTCTAAAAACTTAATTTAGTTTTCTTATAAAACGTCCAGCTGTGGAGCAAACTTCAGTAAAATATACTTTTAACACTTATTTTATGGCACTTTATCGCTGTATGCTGCTGCTGCTGATTAGTTTGCAGGAAGACAATTACCGATAAACTAAAATAAACTCGGCAAATCTTTCGGAATAAGAGTTAAAAGAAGGAAGTCCACTTTTAATGCGGCTCAAAAAGAGACGTTTGTGGTTTTCTTTGCTTCCAGGAGCCGTTTATCTGCTTTTCTTCTAATAACCTAAACAGGATCTTAAAATATGAAGAGTCAATATCTTACCTGTGGTAGAAGCTCTCAGATTGAAAAAAAAATAACCCCTGTTGAAATCTGACAGGACTGATAAGCTAACGGCTGGTCTGAACACAACTGTTGCCTGTAAATAATTTAAATTGGTTCATTTAAACTTTATAACTTTACTTTGACATATTTTCATTCAGCTGTTATTTTGGCAGAAATGTTGTGTAAGTCCTAAGCTAGGCTACAGCTAGCTGCTGTTTCTGTTCACAAATCACAATGAAGTCATGTGGATAACTGGATTAAAAAAATGACTAGGGATTTTAATTAAAACACTTAAAGTTTGTTAATAATTAATTTTTATTCATACGTTGATCCCCACCTTGTTTCGTCACCCTGTGCTACTTCCTGTCCCATATGAAAGGATCAAATTGCAGTGATTCCCGCGTCGCACAAAATGTCTATTTCATCCTTTACTCCTGTGGCCTAATTAACAGGAAGTCTCAAAAACAATCTGTTTAAAAGCCGAAAAACATTAAAATCTTTTCGTCCGCTAGAGGTTTGAGGACCGAGTCCAGCGGCTAAAACCCTCAAACAAAGCAGAGGTTTGTGTTCTGCTGCTCCTGACAGCCGGCCCGATGGCTCAACGTGGAGCTGAGCTCACCCGTGACCCTCGTTTCCACGTTATTATCCTTTCAAAATAAAGTATGAGGACAAATGCGCTGGGGTGCACTGACGTTTCATCTTGTTTGGGTTTTTCCCTGGAGGATACACCAAAGTTGTCAAAATAAAAGCACAGCAACTGTAAAAATAAGCACATAAATAAATCACATCTCAACAAGACTCTGAACACTCAGTCGGCCATCTTTAACCCACAGCAAGTTTTCTAAAATATGAACCTTTAGCTCGTCAGAATCACACTTTATATATTTACACAGAAGCCATCTTCAAAATGGCAGAAATGTCCTTTAAGGGCCTGGAGTCAGACTGATTCCATAAATGTTTCCAACCTGAAGCAAACGGCTGCAGCAGGAAAGTTTGAGGATCACTTCAGGAAGAGGAAAAACGCTGCGTTGCTCTGAGGAGAACCCAAAAAGAAAAACCCACCGGAGCAGAAATCTGCTGCAGGGCAGAAAAGCATTCTGGGAAACGTAGGATTCTGAATAAAGGAGAAAACAGCTCCTTTGAAGCAAAGATAGCCGCTGTTTTTATCAAATTGATGTTGGAGTTTCACCGTCTTTATGTTATAGTTACTCTGATTTAAACTTCCTTAGCTTTAAATATTTACACGCCACAGTTTAGTCGAAGAAGCTTCAGCTGTTTTTATACTTTCATGTATTAAAGTTTTGTAAGAGACGTTTTGTTTAATATTCACACTTTAACTCAAAGTGTTTGTTTTTAATCCTGAGGAACATTTTTGTATTTCTTGTAGTTCCTCTTCGCTCCGTGGTCTGAACCAGGTGTGATTTTTTTTTTTTTAATTTAATCCGTGATCGTCGTTCAGGGACACACATGGGCCGCCTCGCTCGCTGTGGCGTCGTCTCATTCCAGTTCTGATCGTCAGCCGCGGGTCTGCGGCTCAAAACTGATGAAACGGGTTCTGAGAGCAGACCAGACACCTGCAGACCCCAGACTAAGGATTACCATCTTATTCTCTGAAACATTAATTATTTCACATCATGTCACCTTTTAATGAGATTATTTCTATACAATTTAAACTTCTGGGGTCCTTTTTTTTATTATAAAGTCACTAAAGAGTGAAAGTTTACACACAAACGGGTTTGATCAAAACGACAGAGACCTAAACATTTACTTTTGTATATATGTATTAAAAAAAGCTTTGGTATTTTTTTCCACAAGCACAGAACTGGAGTTTAACGAGGTTCTTTAATCCCAGAATAAGTAAACATTTTTGACAGAAGGTAATCTGGCAGGTGGTCGTAAACGTGCAGCTTCATTAAAACATGAATATTTGCTCTTTAAGTTTCGACTCATCCGGTGTTTTTATCTCGCTGGTCATCGTTTATGCTGCTGGAAATACTTTCTGTTAATAAAACCAAGTGTTTGTAAACATCAGCCGCTGGTTCTGTTTGTTGTTTACGTTGTTTGTTTGTAAAGGTCTTCTGGTTTTTGAACAACTTTATAAAAATGAAAGAAACTAGATTTAAACTGGTGTCTGCACCACCCTGCAGCTTGACCCTCAGGAGGGGAGGGGAGGAGAGCGGTTTGCATGTGAGTTCAGCTCATTGCAGCTTTTAAGATTAACATTTCCTGGATGACTCGACACAACTTTAATATTCTGTATGATGAAATGAAATTATTTATAGAAAATTAGTAAAAACGTGGGATCAAAGTAGGTACGAACATCCAAAACTACAATATTTTCCTCAGAATCATAACTAATGTTTCCTTTAATTATCTGTAAGGAGATTTAACGATTGGCAACTAAAAAAACCTTTTTGTTTATCTCCAAAAACAGCCGAAGTGACCAAAAAACAGGCCAACAACGGCGTCGACCACAGACAAACTGACTGAGATGGAGAAGTCTGACAGTTTTTATATGTTGGTGCATGTTTACGCTCACATTAGTGCTTTGTTTACGTCGAGTGCGTACCTGCATTTCAAAACTGTATCCATATATGAAAAACTAGTAATTCAGGATGACCTTCTTTGTGTTTAGATTCATATTTATAATCAGAACTTTTGAAAAACCGATTTAAGGTCATCGGTGTCTGATGCAAAAATTTTGCGTAAAATAAAACCGCTAAAACAATTAAAAATTATTTTATGGTAGTTTATAGTTTTATAATGGTTTGCATCATTTTTGGTTGAAAGTTAGGAGCTGTGTTGCATAATTTGGACAGGTTCGGGTTCTAATTCCGAACAGGGCAAAGTGGGTTTAAATAAAATAAACCATTTAAATAAATAAAATAAATTGTAAACGTGTACTGTACTGTACATTTATATTTATGAGCCTGTCCCTTTAAGAGCGGAACCGGAAGTTCAGAAGTGTCCATTTTTGTGGCAGATTCATTACTCTTCTTGTGTGTGTTTTTTTTATAAACAAGTTAATCATTTTAATAACACAACGTATTGATAACGTAGTTAAATGTTAAAAAATGGAGTTTGTTTAAAAATAATTAGCTTTAAACCTCGTTCACGTATCTAACCCCACCCCCCCTTCCCGGCTAACAGTTGGTATCGTCCGAGCCTGCTCGGCGTTTTTCGCACGTGCTCGGTGTTTTGAGCGAAGGCATATGGTTAAAGGATTTCAGCGGTGTTGCAGCAGACGGTCAGCCGGTCTGCGGTGCTGTCGTGGCGGCTGTAGCCCCTCCCAGCTCCCGGTGCGGTGACACGAGGCTCCGGGTTGGATGTTCGAACTGAGAGTTTCTGTCGCTGCGGACTGAAGGTAAGCAGCTCCGTGACGGGCGCGCGCTGCCAGTCGGGTCACGCCAGCGCACGTGTTAAAACGGTTTAAGTTGACCGTCCCGGTACCAGAACCATAGACCCAGAACTTTAGCTAACACGCTCATGAACTCCTTTCTCCTGCGGGGGAGGTGCCACGTCACTGGCGGGGTGACGGGAGGGGGGCAGCATCCGAACCGGACCCAAACAACCGAACTCGGAACCGTTCCGTTGTGGGATCACCTCCAGGGCCGCACAGGTGCTGCTAGACCCCGATGACCTCATGTCTGGAGGTTCTGGTGCTGGTCCAGGATCAGTGAGCACGCTTTACCCCGTGTGGTGTCCAAAGTACGGCCCGTGGGCCACACGCGGCCCTTGGTGATTTAATTAAGGCCGCAGCTTCACTTAATTATAATTTTGTCTTGAAGTTGATGCAGATGGATTTTTTTTTTCAGAGGTGATTATAAAATAAACTGGTAGTTTAGTTTTGTGCCATGATAAGACCCAGGGGGACTCCTTTTCCGCCCTGTAGCTTCGTGCCTCAGACTGGCCCACTTTATATCACGATTATTAAAATCATTTAATTATAACCTTGCTGTTGTGTAAATCCTCGTAATTCTGTGTATTTTTCTAAAATATGTCCAGTGCAAGTAAGGGTTTTACAATGTGGATTTATTTCAACATGAGCGCACATCTCCAGCATTATTCTCTCCAACGCACCCTTTTCAACAAGAGACGAATCTGTTCTGTTCAAATAAGTGTTCATATATTCAAACCTTAAAATGAAATAAAGGAATAAATACAAATATTAAATACTAAAAACATAAAATAAGGTGTTGCGCTTTCTAATATTATCTTAGCGCTCTGCTTTACATAACACAACCTGATATATATAAAATCAGTTTAGTGTTAATTGAGCATAAAAACATACATCCACATATAAAACACACAAAGCAAAGTATGGCTTCAAGCATTAACCTTTAACCGTTGAGCATAAAATGTAATTACAGATGAACAGATCTTCGTACAGATGAACATGTGGTACTTCCTGTTTATCACGGTTGTATTCAGCTGATCATGAGGTCAGCTGCAGGGCTTTATCAGCTTTTACATTTTTTCAGACTCAGTTTAGGTTTTATAAATGTAATAAACTTTAAACACTCAGGGTAACTCTGTCTGAATTACATGTTCTTCTGATGCTTTTTCATGAGATCCCTCTGACCACAAAGTGTTCATAATGCAAAACCCCAACAATGTTGCAGGAAAAGTGGGTGGAGCTCCTGCAGGTGAGGGCCTTTACCTTCGGGACAAGTTGAGGTCGCCGATTGGTCAGTTGCTGACAAGACTGCAGGATTGATTGACAGGTGGCCTTGAGGCATCATGCAAAAAAAAAAAAAAACAGAGATTTTAAAAGTGTCATCATTTATTCCATATTTATTTCAAATGTTTTCAATATTTTGTTGAATCTAAGGTTTGAGAACGGAGCTTTGTTGGGTTTGACACGTTCTATTTATGAACTTTTTGGTCACTAAACTTGGACAATAGAAACCGCAGGACGTGATGATTCAGGAGAACTGGACAAACATGATCGACAAGATTCAATTAAAATATATATATATATCACATTTGAGCATTTCTTGAGTTCCATTCATCATATTTCAGTAAGACTGACACTCACGGAGAGAATATCACAAGTTTTTTTTTTTTTGGAAAAAAATAAATAAAAGGTAAACGGAGACGCACCTTTGCTATAATCTGAGCAAACAAAATAATCGTCTTTAGGTGTTAATCTTGTTCAAACTGAAGATCGGACGCAGCGGCGACTCCTGTCAAAACACACAAACAGGCCGTGCGCGCTCCCGCGACGGTTGAGCACTTCATGGCACAACCTGTTTCAAACATCACCGACCGATGCGCTGACGTGCTGCGTCAGGGTCTGCAAAAAACAACGAGAGCTTCCAGTGGAGGCGGGGGCGGTCCTGATGCAGCTGTAGTGGCCCACCAGGAACTGTCCCAGTCCTTCCATTTAGCCACACTGGGCCTGCTTCACAACTATTGACCATTCAGAATCAACCTGATTCAAGATGGCCACCACAGCCAAGCACACTCAACAAACATGTCTGTAACTACACTAATTATTCAGATATTGATGTAAAATTTGGGTTGGTAGTAGCTGAGACTCTAATCCAACATATACTCAGAGGGCTAACAGGTTGCATGACACTTTCTTAAAACATAAGCATTAACTCTTGGTCTAGTGTCACTTGTCTGTTGGCAAAATATGTCATGAACAGTTTGAAATATTTTAATAAAACTCTTAAAAATACGTCATTAGATGTTCGTCTTAGGGCTGAACGATTTTGGAAAATAATCTAATTGCAATTTTTTTTCTATAAATTGCAATTGCGATTTAAAACGCGAT
>JARVGQ010000781.1:23610445-23621654 GCA_031762355.1 Hypsolebias martinsi
TGCAGCCTTTGCGATTAGAAAATTGCGTTTTGTCATATTGCGATATTATTGCAAATGCAATTAATTGTTCAGCCCTACAACTCAGTCAGTTTTATAGATACTGAGTCATCCCCAACACATTAGGCAGCACGACGGCTCAGCGGTTAGCACTGTTGCTTCACAGCAAGAAGGTTCGATCCCCGGTTGGACCTGGGGTCTTTCTGTGTGGAGTTTGCATGTTCTTCTCGTGTTTGTGTGGGTTTTCTCCAGGTACTCCGGTTCCCCACAACCAAAAACATGCGTGTTAGGCTGCGTCAGGCCTCCCTTGCAAAAGAGATCTGTGATCTCAGTGGAATTTGCCTGGTTGCATAAAATGTAATAAATAAATAATACTCTGATGGCTCAAAGATCTATTAATGCAATCTTTCAAAGGACAATAAATTTAATTTAAATATTTTGTTAAATTTAAATAACTGTTTATTCTGCCCTTGTCCTAGTGAAAGATACTTCAAGTAAAGAAGCAGTTTCTGCACGTTTACATTTTTGTTTTCTTATCAGAAAATATTTTATACAAAAAATTAATTGCAGTTGAGCAATTTAAAAAATAAACAAATAAATCAAAACTTAAAACGCGTGAGTTTCAGTTGGTTTAAAATCGAGCAGCTGCCCAAAGATTGAATAATTTTAAGTTTTCAACCGTCCCGGCTTGTTTTTAAATCTTTAACCGAGTCTTTTATATTCAGTCTCTTTCAGGTTCTGGTCGGGTTCTGAGGCTCTCCGAGCGGCGCCATGAGCTCCAGGGTGTGTAAGGCATGCGGCGGGTCGGACATCGACGTGGACCCGGCCCGCGGCGACGCCGTCTGCATGGGCTGTGGCTCGGTTCTGGAGGACAACATCATCGTGTCCGAGGTGGAGTTCGTGGAGTCGGGCGGAGGCGGGTCGCTGGCTGTTGGACAGTTTGTGTCCTCAGAGGGTGAGATAGACGAAAGACAAACCTTCTCCCAAACAGCAGATTATTTTCAGATAATTTCCTCCAAATGATCAGACCAACAAATGCCACAGATGATCACGAAGAATCAGAAGAGCAGCTTTACGTAAGACCTCGTTAGTGGGGTAGTTTATGGTTTTTCATAGATATAAACTCGCCCAGAAGTGTTTGGACTGCGAGTTTAATTTAGTGGTTTTAGTTCTTGTTTTTGTTTAATTTTATTTTACTTTATCCTCCAGAAAATTTCAGGTCTTCTGGTAATTTTCCGGTAATGTTTGTAGTTCTGGAGACTGTCCACCAGGGGGAGCTGTAGGACGTATCCCAATGCATACTCAATGTTGAATGTAATTCAAGTAATTGTCCACCAGGGGGTGCAGTTGGACGTAGTTCAGGAAACTCCACTAGGGAAAGCAGTTGGATGTAGTTCAAGTAATTGACCACTAGGGGGAGATGTTAAATGTGGTTCAGGTGTCTGTACATTATGAAAAGGTGTTGGATGCTCGCTCTCATAATATATAGCCCTCTGACAAATTATTTTAGTAATTATGTAGAATGTTAGAGACATAGTTTGTGGTTTTTAATTTTACTTGTACCATATTATTTGCAAGTTCTCTGATAATAATACCTAAATTTAAATTTATGATGGTTAATTTGTTTAAGCATATGTTGACCTTAGGAGGTATGACAGAAGATATTTTACATGTTTAGATGTATCATTATATTTTGAGATTGTCATTTGTTTTTTTTTTTTTTGTTCTTCCTTTGTTCTGTATGTTCAATAGTTTAAAAAAGTTAAATAAATAAGTAAATCAATAAATAAAATAAAAAGGGTTGAATGTAGTTTAGATGACTGTCCACCAGGGGGCACTGTTAGATGTTTAATAAATACAAAAATATAAATAATTCCCTAATTGGTAAAAACAATGTTTGTAGCCTGACTGTTTTTATTTTAGTTGATTCATTTAAATTATTTCTTCTGACAACAAAACCTTTAGTTTAGTTTTGAAGTATTTGTTTTAAGCTCTTCTCTCTCTCTTCAGGTCAGAAGAACCCGTCCTTCGGGGCCGGACACGTCACTGGTCTGGGGTCCGAGTCTCGAGCGAAGACCCTGCAGAACGGTGAGCGACCAGCAGGGGGCGCGTGCAGCTGAAGGTTTTAGTTTGTAGCTGCAGAAACTCTTTAAGTTGGAGAATCAGAGAAGTCTCCAGACAGAAACCATCACATTTATTATTTATTCAGTTGGATTACTGCACACTTTATTGTGAACCAAAACATTCGGCTCGTTCTGGAAACTTAAAGAATTAACCCAACAGCAGCAGATTATCAGATTGGTTCCAGATTATTATTATTTTTTACACTGCAGCGGTGTCATGGGGTTCTCAAGCTCAGTACTCTGTGTACAAGGTCCCGGTTCAATTTGTTAATCTGTGTTAATCTCACCTCAACGCCGTCCTGGAAATTATATCTGTTATTTCTCTTTTTCGTTGTTTAACCACAAAGTGGTTTAGTGGTTAGCACTGGTGCCTCACAGCAAGAAGTTCTTAGGTTCAAACCCTGGTCCAGTCTGCCTTCAGGTCCAGGATGACAGGAACAACAGATCCTTGGTCCCCCGCTGCTTCGTTCTCTCACAACACAAACACGACCGTTAGCTTAGCAGAAAGCTAAAAACGCCGGGAGCCTCTGCTGCGTTTTGTTCATCTGGTAAAATAAAACTTGTTTTTGTTTTACACGTAAAAACACGGATTATTACGTATTACTCCGTGCAGATTTTTTTTTTTTAAAAAGTGCATAAAAGTCTACAGGTTGCACTAACAAAAATTAGCATAGATGCTAACGTAACAGCTAGCATTGTGTTTTATCCCTGAATTTATGCCAAAACCTGCTTTAAAGTTCTTTACTGAACACGCGTCACAACTAACAGACAACAGGAAGCTACGGTGGCTCTGTTGGGACAAACGGCGCTGAGCAGCAACGCCTCACGCTCGTTAACCAAAAGTAAGTTGTTGTTCTGCGTCCTCAGCCAAACAGCACATCAACACTCTGGGCCACCAGCTGCAGATGAGCCAGCACTGCCTGGACACGGCCTTCAACTTCTACAAGATGGCGCTCAACAAGAGCCTGACCCGCGGGCACAAGTCGGCGCACATCATCGCCGCCTGCATCTACCTGGTCTGCCGCACGGAGGGAACGCCACGTATCCTTTCAGGAAGTTTACCGGACTCCGTCTGACGGTCGAGCTGGACGGAACCAAGAGTTTCAACCATGATTCGGTTTCCTTGACCCGTGTCCTCAGACATGCTGCTGGACCTCAGTGACGTTTTACAGGTTCGCTTTTTATTTTAATTAAACTCTTGTATAAACTGTTTAAAGTGAAAATTGTGTTTCCTAAAAAAAAAAAAAAAAAGAAGTATTTTAATAGAAGTTCATAAACTTCAGTGATAAAGTTGTAGAAACGGGCTTGGACCCGGCTCAGACCCCCTCCCAAACCTGCGGGGGTTAAATTTCGACCCCTCCATTCGTCTGCAGATTTACTGGCTCCAGCTCCCGGTGAGTCAGGGGGTGCGGCGGTCGTTTCTCTGAGTCACAGCTGGGTGGGGTATTTTTATGCCCCCAGCTGTCCTGGACCAGCTGCTGGTCCCTCCCCGCAGTGCACGCCCTGGTATTTGGAGACCAGGGGTGGGTTTTTGGTGGGTGGGGTTGTGGTTTTATTAATGCAGCATATTTTGGAGGCTCTTTACTCGGGTCCACCCGAGGCCACGCGCAGCTTCCTGCGTTCTTTAAAAGACTAAAGCATCCTGGGACTTCAGAGACCTCCATGTTCTCCGTCAGTCCTGACGGACGGGCGGATGTTGACGTTTGATCAGATCAACTTTAGACTTGTCCTGCTTTTGTCCTGAAAGCTGCATGCTTTTATTTTGATGGTTCAGCTGTGATTGTTGTTGCTCCAGTTTTCCTCAAATCACCCGGGCTCTTGTTATGATCCGGTTCCTGCAGGATCTAGATCTAAAATGAAACGTGGAACAGCAGTTCAGACTGATTTCATACTTATCACCCCCCATTCAGAGGTTTACCTCCTCTCAGGTTCAGAGGGAGGAACTTTATTCTGAAGTAGTTCCTCTAGTTTTAGACAGACTGCTGAGCCTGTGCCCATCTTCTGACTGACCTGTCTCACCCCCCACACCGGTTGTCTGTTGTGACCAGACAGGTCCGATATGTGCGGTTCTGCTCAGACGGACGGCCCGCCTCTCCAACATGTTCTGTGTCCGTGTTCTGTCTGCAGGTGAACGTGTACGTGTTGGGAAGAACCTTCCTCCTGTTGTCCAGAGAACTCTGCATCAACGCCCCGGCTATAGGTACAAACTCCTCCTCCTCTCTGCTGCGTTCAGGGGATGTTCAGGGTGCGTTCAGGGTATATTGAAGGTGCGTTCAGGAAATTTAAAGGATGTTCAGGGGATGTTCAGGGTGCGTTCAGGGTATAGAGAATGTGCGTTCAGGAAATGTTAAAGGATGTTCAGGGAATGTTCAGGGTGCGTTCAGGGCATGTTCAAGATGCGTTCAGAGAATGTTGAGGGTGCGTTCAGGAGGTTCTGCCAAGCATGGATTTTCTGAGGCCCACAGCTGCTTCTGGACCAGAACCTAAAGTGTGTCTGTAGCAGCTGCAGAACTTGTTGTAGACCAGAGGGAACATCGTTCAGTGTTGAGCTGAAAACCAGAAACTCCGGCTGCTCAGTCACAAAACAAAACTTTTTTCAAGTTGTGATAAATTAAATTATTTATTGAGGGGCAGCAGAGCTGCTGCCTCTCACAGTGACTGCTGGACATGGGCCCCAGTGACCCCCCCCCACCCCCCCCGAGACTTGAAAAGGAAGAAGTGGGTAAAGAGGATGGATGGATGGATGGATGGATGATTTATTGCATTTAGAAATTTAGTTTTTGTCATTTAAGAAAGTAAAACGCCCCCGATGTTTTTTTTTTTCTCTTGAACACCTTTCTGTCAAACTTTCACCTAAAAAAACTGAAAATATTAATTTAAATGTTTGTTACAGAATATTATTACATTATGACTATTATTATTATTATTAATAATACTAATAAAATCAGAAATGTGTTCTGTAGGGCTCCATGAGATCTTTTTTGTATGAACTCTAAATTTATTGGAGTGAAATATAGTTTTGTTTTCATGTACCGTAAGGTTTATCAGATGGTAAATTGATTGTTTCAATAATTAAAAGGAAAAAGAGACATTTTTTGAATCTTTTAACAATTTCAACAAAAACGTTCTAAAGGTGTTTCAGCTCAACGAAACATTATTTGTTAAAATAGTTTAAACTCCGCCTCCGAGTCGTTTGAAACTAAAATAAAACGCAACGATCTGAAAACTGCAAAAACTCACTTTTTATTCACAATGGAACAAAGAAAACGTTTTAACGAAGTGACTGTATCGTTCTTTAGTGTAAAAAATAAAAGTCATTTTATCTTTGATGTCAGCAACAGTTTGAGGACTGGATCAGAACCAACATTTAGTCTGATGAGGTGAATGATCAGCAGGTCAGTCAGAGGATGGAGCCAAACGGAGACTTCAGAAGTAAAGATGGACACAGGTTCAGAAGTCTGTCTAAAACTAGAGGAACTACTTCAGAATAAAGCTCCTGAATGAATTTCAGAATAAAGGTCCTGAATAAAGACTTTAATCTGCATCATCTCCAGTTCATAATCTGATCCACAGATTAGAAGAATCTGAAGAAATCTGAGCTCAAAGGACGAGTCCCTCAGGGGCCACTGCAGTGAAACCAGGTCTGGTTCTGTTCAAAGATGTGAACACCATCCAGAACCACTGGCGTCTTCTCTGGACCAGAGCTCATTTTAAATGGACTGAGATCAAGTCCAGAACTGTTCTGTGGTCAGACGGGTCCAGATGACCACAGACCCTACGTCCTCCGTGCTAAAGAGGAGATGGACCATCCAGCCTGTTAGCAGCCTGCCTCTCTGATGGTGTGGGGGTGCATTAGTGCCTCCATCATGAGCAGCTAGCACATCTGGAAAGACTCTAATGCAGGAGAGTATCTTCAGGTTTTAGAACATCTGCTCCCATCCGGCAGAGAAGATCAAGAACTGGAGGTCCTCCATCATCAAATTCTCAAATACTTTAAAAATATTGTCTAAAAAATTTTTGTTCAATTCCAGTTTAAACATTTGATGCGTTTTAAAATGTTCCATTGTGACTAAGATACGGGTCAGAGACGTTCAAGTCGTTGCGTTTTGTTTGACTCACATTTTCCAGATCTGCTTCAAATAATAAACTTTTTATTAAACCGCTGAAGTCGAAAGGCACCGAGGCGAGTTCTACGGTTAAAGACAAGTCAGTAAACTGATGTTTTAAAGCGTCAAAACCTGGATCAAACTCCCAGTTAGAGGAAGCAGGGGTGCAGTCCACAGCACTGCACCCAGGGGGCGCTGCAGCCCCTTTAAAAAGCCGCTCTGCACCACACGAGCCCATCAGAACCTTTTATTATCAGCTGCACGAGCCTTCCTGCACACATCAGCTCTCTACAGGGAATCAGACCGTACAAAATAACCGGCGCCGCCTCAGAACGTTGAAGTCCGCTCTGCAGCATCGCTGCTGGAACTGTGGCCAGTTGGATGTTTGTTCCAGTCGAGCCCAGTTCCGTAAACCCAGACGGCTTCAGAACCATGAGTCAAGATTTAAATAAAAAAAAAAAAAAAAGTTAAATTAAATAAGATGAAGCAACTCTTTTGTTTTGAAAATAGTCTCTTCTGGGCCCTCGCTGAGATGTTTTTGGATGCTACACGGGTCCGGAGGCAGAACCGGGCCGTCACGAGTAGAACACGAGCTCGGGGATCTGCCCGCCCTGCACCCCGGTTCCGTTGGTGCTGTCCGAGGAGCACTGGAACTGGAACGTCACCTTCCCGCACTGCACCTCCGTCATGCCCTCCTGCCCGAAGTAGCTGAGCTCGTTGCCGTCCAGCACGGCGCTCACCGTGTAGAAGGTGTCCTGCTCCACCTGCACCGGGTGCTCGAACCACACGGGGAACGTGCCGCTCGACCCGTCCGACACGAACTTGGTCAGGTTCTGGGCCAGCGTGGCGCCCTGCCGCTTCAGCTCGATCCTGACGCTGTACTCCGCCTTGCCGCCGCTTGAGCCGTACAGCCCCAAGCCGGCGATGAAGATCCGTTTGTCCACGGCGAACTGGATGCTGTCGCAGCGGCCGCGGTACCGCCACTGGTTGCTCCGGTAAGCAGAGGACTGGAACCGGTGGCACCGCTGGGGGGACAGGCCTTTCCTGGGCGTCAGCTGGAAGTCCAGCTTCGGTTTTTGGGCGGCGGTGTACCACAGGAAGACGTTGTGCGTCTCCTCCAGCGTCAGGATGTCGCACTGCGCCGCTCCGTTGGCGAACTCCTCCAGGCTCATGGTGGGGATCCGCACCAGGAACAGCGCCGCTCCCAGAACCTCCCTCCTGTTCCGGGTGGTGGGCCCCAAGCCCTGCCTCTTGCACTCGGCCGCGGCCCAGTCCATGACGGCCTCGAACACCACCGCCTCCTTGGTGTTGAGCGTCTCCCTCCGCAGGATGATCTCCAGCGTCTGCAGGTCGATCTCGCAGAAGCCCTCGGAGCGCAGCGCCAGCTCGGCCTGCGCGTCGATCACCTCCCAGCAGCGCTGCGTCAGCTCGGGCTCCTCGAACAGCCGGCTCTGGGACAGCAGCACGCAGGCGTTCTTGGCCTCCAGGCTCGTCTCCAGGAAGGTGACGCAGGCCTTGGCGAGAGCGGGAACGATGTACTTCTTGGCGGCGTACAGGGTGGCCAGCACCGTGTCCGCCTCCAGGTCGATCTCGTCGCTGTACATGTACCTGCGAGGAAAAAGAGCCGTCAGCGCACGGAAACACGGCCGCGCGTCGTCCTGGTTCTAGCGACTCGTTTATTCAGCGTCAGATGAAGCTAATCTGAGCAGTGACCTTCCAGGAAGTAGCCTAATCCACGGAGCCATCCACCAAATTACATGATCGCACTCAACTCGGCCTGTCTGCACAAAGTATGGCAGGCAGCTTTACTATTTAATCAAATCACAAACCCTGTAACGATTTGCTGTTTTATATTGATAATATATTTGGTCAGAGCAACATTTTTACACATCAGAACTGAAGTAAAATCTTTACAAAGACAAGTGTCTTATGTAACTTTAGCCACAAATAAAAACATTGAAATGAAAATCTTTTATTTTTTAACAGTGTCTTGAGTTACAGCGAGCAGCGTTTTTATTCAAGCTACGCAGTGAGCACACTTACTTCAGCAGGATTAGAAAAGCAGCAGGTTCCACATCTGGGATGTGGATTTCAGACTCCTCCTCCGCCAGATCTCCGTAGAACATGGCGCAGAAGACGGAGCTTCCCACGGCGAGCACGTACTGAGCGTTGGAGAGGAAGAGACGGTCAGGACGCACACGGTTCTGTTTTTAGAGGAAGCAGGAACAACGCTCCTGGAGGTTTTCCGTAAACACGGGGTTACCTTGTGTGCAGGGACTCTCTGCGAGGCCCCCAGGGGCCCGACAATGAAGTGGACGTCCGCCATCAGCTCGTTGTTAAACATCAAGGCGTTCCTGAAAGAAGAGCACAATAAGCCTTTATGTCCTCCCACGCTCGTGTCACTTTAAATTTAATCTGCTGGAACTCGGATTAAAATCTGGAACTTGGATAATTAACGTTAATCTCACATGGCTTCATAACTGTGTATTTAACAGCTCAAATTTCAGCTCGGTATCTGTAAAGTTGACTGAGTTTGAGCCAAGTTTGACATTCATTAAGTCAATTAGCTGTGGTGGCCATCTTGAATGGCGTTAATCAATTAAAGGCCTGAACGCTTTAACTAGTTCATGAGATATTTAGCTAACAGACACAGTGGTTTTTACTAAATAATGACCAGGTTTGAAAGGCACGATCAGTGAGTGCTCAAGTTGTGTGTTGTGGTGACCCTCAGCTACTACCACACCACATTTTAGGTAATTTGTCAAATGAACAGATTTGTAGCCATTTTAAAGTTGGCTGTGGTGGCCATCTTGAATGTGGATGACTCTAAAAGTTGTTTAGTTGTATATGTACATGCTGTGATCACTTCCTGAAAGTTTCACTGTAAATCCATTCAGTGTTCGGGAGATATTTTGCTAACAGGCCATGATTAATGGTTCCCAGTGAGCTCCCATGCAGCAGCGGGCTGGTGGGGGTCTCCCCCCGGGTGTGGGTACCTCTCCCGGAGGGTCGGGTGGCTGCAGTGCCAGCTGCCGGCGGGCTCCGTGTTGTTGTTGGTCATGTTCTGCTGGCTGCTCGGGGTGGTGGCCGCGCTGCCGCCGCCGCTGCTGCCCGGGCTCAGCGGCACCTCCCCGGGCTTCTCCTCCACCGTGGTGCCGCTGGCCAGGCTGGTGGCGTCGGTGCCGGCGGCGGGGTACAACTCCGCGGCCATCTTCTCCTCCTTCTGCTTCTTCTTCGTGCTCGTCAGGGACAGGGTCAGGATCTCATAACAGACCGGCAGCCGGCCCGGGAGCCCGCCGACCTTCTTGGACTTTTTCAGGCTTTCTGGCAGCAGGAACAGGTAGGTCAGACACCTCATGATCCGGCCATGATGGAGCAGCCTGCAGTCGGCCGTGGGCATCCAGGCGGCGGGGATCTCCTGCACCCAGAACCGTGTAATCCGGTTTCTACAGCGAAGTTTAACCCCCAGTACATAAATATCCGTCCGAGCCCCGGCGTGTGGTCCGTTTAACGAACACGAAGCAGCTCCTTCCCCGGCGCTCAGCTCATCCTCCCCGGACTGAACGTCCTCTCAGCGCCGCTTGTTTTCGCTTTTCTTTTCTTTTCGTTCTTTTTTTTTTTAAGCGAGTGGGTAATCCGGATAGTCCAGCTGGTCCGGGTTTATCCCTCCCAGCCTCCGTGTTAATCCTCACAGATATCCCTCCGTCTCATTTTATCGAATTATCGAACCAAACGAGTCCGCTCCTCGCCGCCAGATCCGTCCAGATCGGAGGTAAATAATCATTTGTGGTAACTTTTCCAGCTCAGCTCTATTTTTACTGCGTTTTTTTTTTTTTCCCCTTTCGATCTCTTCGGACGCCCAGGACTCGCTGACAACCAATCAGATTGTGGCACCGCTCTGACGTCAAGCTGAAGGGAAAAAGCTCCTCCCATAGCTGCTCCGCAGAGTGCGTCACTGCTCTGACTCCACCCCCTGATCTAAAAAGCAGGGGCGGAGCTACAAAAATCAGGCCCTCAGAGATTTTTTTGTTTTCTGGACCTCATTTTGTCTTTGTGCATTTAATTTTTTTTAATTTCATTTCATATATTATTCTTGTAGTATCTACCAAAACATGACATTTTTTTTTTATTTTACTTCTTTATGCTGTTTCTTTTAAGTTTAATTATAAAAACCCGCAATTATTTTCCAACAACAGAGTTTCAATTCCACCTTTTGGCCTCCTAAAGACTGAAGTGAGCTGGCTCGGGTATGATGATGTAAATTGATTTATTTTATGAATTTAAAATGTTGAATAATACCATTAGGCATATGTTAAGTGTTAAACAAGGAAATGGAACAAAGTTCAAGTCAATTTTATTGTCATCCGCATCATATGTGGTACATGAGGTAGAATGAAATTATGTACTCGGGGTCCCAGTTACATCCAACAATAGCAAAAATATAAAGTGTAAAAAGAAACCGTATATAAGGATCTGAGATAGACAGGGATCTAAGTTAAAGAAACGAAGCAAGTAAAACACAATTACAAATCTTAAAGAAGAAAATATTAAAGTTAAAAAAAATAAATAAATACAGTGTGAATGCCAAAAACCTAAAGGCTGGCAAGAAGCTGAAAGTGGAGAAAGTCAACTCAGAAGAACACAAGGTCATATCTACACATTTTAGCTTTTTCCAAGTTTAACACCAGTTAACTATTAGTTTATAAAGCTTTGAAGACAGTTCACTTCCAACAGTCACAGGAACCCAAACCTGTCAAGGATATTAAAGTTCAACTGTCTGTAGTTCTCCTGCCGTCCTGCCTAAGTTTGATTGACAGGGGCTCCTCGTTGATTGGTCCAAACCAGTTTGTAGAATGAAGCGGAGGGACAGAGGATGCTCTGAAAGGGTCAGCTGTTTTATTTCATTCTGCTTAAGAGATTAGACCCTCCAGTAAAATGTCCGAGGAGCTCTGCAAGCATATAATTATTGTTATATGGTGTGGG
>JARVGQ010000781.1:23637864-23648479 GCA_031762355.1 Hypsolebias martinsi
ACTCAGATTAAACTTTTGATCTGTCATCTATGTTCTATTACAAATAAAATATTGACATTTGCCATCTCCACATCATTCCATTCAGTTTTTATTCACAATTTGTTTAGTGTCCCAACTTTTTTGGAATCCGGTTTGTATAATTTCCCCCATAAAAATACACAGATCTCTTCAAAAATTTCAAAATCATTGTTCAGCAAACTGGTTCTATTTGTGTCTTATGTACTTTATGCATTTAGCTAACATTTAGCTGTTTTCGTTGGCAGTTTGTTGCTTTTAGCTAGTGTTTAACATTTTACTCACTGCTTTTAGCTAATGATTTGATCATTTTAGCTTTCAACTACAGTTTTGTTAAGTTTAGCGTTTTGCCATCTATAAATTCTAGCTTTTAGCTATTTTATACTTTTAAAACATATTTACCTTTTCACAGTTTTTGTTCCTTCAAAAACTTGATTCTTTTTGACATCAGCTTCAGCTACTGGCTCTGACTCTTATGCTACTTTTAGCTTTTGTGCTCCTACATAGCTAGACCTTTGCTGCTTTTAGCTTGTTTGCTAGGGATTTCCTGTTTTTGGCTTTCATTTAGAATTTTTTTGCTCCTTTTAGCTTTCAGTTTGCATTCTTCTCTTCTAGGGTTAAGCTATTTTTTAGTAAATTTCAGCTGTTATTCAACACTCAGCTGTGACTTTTCCATAGCTCATTTGGTCTCAGACTCTCGGAAGTTTGAATCTGCCGGTCGTTCCTCTTGAGTTTTTTTTTTTTTTATCTCCAGGTTCATTTCATTAATTTAAAACATGTATTTATTTATAAAAAAAAAACTGCTTTTATAAAAATGTGGTTTGGTTCGTTCAGCTTGGTGCAGTCAGCAAAAGATGTTGATGGTAATAAAAAATGAAGTCAGCTGAGTTAAATCTTTTAGTTAAAAACAAACATGGAGGTGGAAATCCACAGTTTTATCTGAATAAAGCTTAATAATGATTTGGGGCTTTTATTCTGTAAGCTGACAAAATGGCTGATGTTTTGACTGATGAACCGTAGAGAAGAGCCAAAATAAATTTAAAAAATTGGCTGATTAAGATCACCATGGTAACCACACGCCTGAGTCTCACTCCCTGTCTGCGCTCCTAACCAGACAGACTGAAACGCAGAGTAGAACGGTAATCCTCAAACAAAAGCTGTGAATTTGCTGTTTCTACAATGATTTCTTTAGATGTGACAACTTAAAGAGAGACTTTAGATTTAAAGAGAAAACTCTGAGCTCAGAAACAGTGGAGGTCAGTGGGAGTTATAGGGTGTGTGACCTCCGAGGTCTGGAGGGACTGAAGAGAAAACTTCCTACAGCAGAAAGAGACAAGGTGGAGACGAATGTCCCTTCAGCTGGATGTACCAGCCGTATCAGAAGGACGTAAAAAGAGTGTGCCCGCGATAAGCTGAACATTTTGTGGTTAAGATCTACAGGAATCCTCTGCTGTTGTGTTAAAATCATCGAGGTGTAAAAACCGTTCAGTCCAGCGTTCTGTGACCCGTTCCAACTCTGAATGATGGTTCTGCTGATCCAAACAGGACGCTGTTTTACCACCTACGATAAATCCTGTTTACTACGGGGACATTTTTTGTTGTTGCAGCATCTGTAAATTTTCATGACGCCATATGATGCGCTGCTACCAAAACTCCCTGCTCCTGATGGAGCCGCTTGGTTTGAAGGTTTTGTTCAGGTCTTAAAGCTGTGGGGGGAGAAGGAATATAAAACTTGTAGGGAGCCATTTAAAAAGACAAAAACGGGCTCACCTTCATCAGGTGAAAAGGACTCACACACACAAAAATAAATAATAAGAGAGTAAAAATTTAGCAAAACAGAAAAGAGTTTAAAGAAAGGAAAAAGTAATTAACCCTCAACCATCTGAACATAAATCAGTAGAGAATCTGATTGAGGAACGGACCCCTCCCTCCTCTGACAACATGATGGATGTCACAAATGATGAGGCCCATTTACACACATCCCCCCCCCCCCCACACACACACACAGGATGCTCAGCTGATGCTTAATTGATTGTTGAGGAAACCACCTCTGTGCTCGTTATCCTCAAGGGTAGGTCAAAGGTCACCTCAGGAGCGAGCCGTTTCATTTATTTTATTAGACAATTAAAATTCATCAGCGCAAAAAGTGTCTTTATGACAAAAACACAAACTTTTTATCGGGGGAGTCCAGAACATTTCCATGCATCCTGCGCAGCATGGAACCCTATTGTATCTGTTCTCTTTATTTTCATTATTTTTATTTTTATTCCGTCGATAAGTCATGCTGCGGCTCAAACCGCAAGAAGCATTGGGATGATACATCGTAGTATGGCCAGCAGAGAAAAATTTTCACATGTCCACCTATAGGGGGCGCTATAATTGTGGACTTTGCATTTGGTCACAAAGTATAAACCGCCAGTTGCCAAAATGAATGGCTTATATCACCATATTTGCTAGACTCTGAATGACATGGTATAGGCCACGCCCAGTTCCACCTTACAGCTTTTTTCTATAGGACAAAAAAACAAAATCTAAACTTAAATGATTGAAAGTTTTTTTTTTTTTTTTTTTTAAGTTAGATCGCAATGAAACTCACCTTCTAGATACCTGAGACTATAAGTTTTCAATGACAGGAATTTGTATTTTAAATTGTTCGATTAATATGCCTAGATTAATTGTTTTTACCTGCTTAGCCAGACCTTTAAACTAGATACCTGTTCATATTGTTACTGGACTCAAGTCTGAGAAAGTGGACTACATTTGACACTGTCCTTTATGGGATGCTATTAACAGACTAAAACTGTCCCTCTTAATTGGCTAATTAGATCTTTTATGAAATCAGGCAAAAACTTTTTGGACCTTCCCTTGAACATAAAAAAAAAAAAAAGTTAATTGTTTGTAAATACAGTGAGCGTGGCCTATAGCATATCAAAGAAAATATTTTACGAAATCAGTCATGGGGCCTAAACTGTCAAAGAGTTTGAGAAGTTTATCCAAAGGGAAAAATAAAGATCAATTGTTAAGTACCGTAATACTAAACAGTTACTAACTTCAACCAATAGGTGGCGCTACAACTAGTTAAAACATGGAGGACTGTAAAGCCTCTTCGTAATCAATGAGTACGACTCCACTCTGCTCTCGTCTTATTGGTTCTTCTCAGGTGGAGGTGGTTTGCCACTGTGACCTGTTTCTATGCTCTATGGGCGAGGTCATCAACGCAAAGTGGGCGGGATCATAATTGGTCATTGTGTTTGAGCCACTCCGCCTGTTACGGTCCTTAATCACCCCATAGTAGGGCTTCAGTTTCTTTAGCTTATCTTGGCGCTATTTATAAATCCGGGTGAAGCCATGCTGCCATCATCTCTGGTAGCTCTCTGTAAAAGCGCTCATTTCTTGTGGTGTCATCCGTCAACACGATGAAGAAGTGGAGGTTCTGTTGTAGTTTGGAGGTCATCCAGTGACGTAGCTCTGCTGACCAATCATCGGCTGCTGCCTGCTTACGTCCAAATCAGCTCCTCAGAGCAGCCCGCTTGGACAAACAAGGTGGCCCCATGAACTGGGCTGAGTGGGATGGTACCAGCAGTGGGCGGGCCCTTAACTGTTAAGGTGTGGGGCGGAGCCGATGAGAGTTGAGACGGCTGCAAAGCACCAAATGTAGCTAAACCAAGTTCTGCTTTTAAATTGGTTTATTTTGCTGCAATTAATTATGAATGTAATAATCTTAACTCATATAATTCAAAGAAATGACATTTCAAGGTTTATTTCCTTGCATTCTAATGTGAAACATTTAAAACAAAAATGACACATTACGCCTCCTGTTTAACATAAATATTGATACGTCTGACTTGGCCACTCTTTACACTTTTCAAAATACAATATTTTCAAAAGGTATTATGTATAAATTTTGTTTTTAAAATGGGTGAAAATTGAAACCTTCCTGCTGCAGTTTCTTTGTTTAATGTCACAACAAACAGCATGTCGCTGTTCAGACATTAACAGTCAATTAAACGTTCCTTTTAGCTCTAGTTTAGCTGCTAAACCAGAGCTAAAAGGTCAAATTAACTAAACTGCAGTGTTATAAATACCTAAACCATATCGCCAAACTAAAATTAATTTAAATTTAGGTAAAACTTAAAATTAGCAAAGTTGTTGTTTAAAGCTACGATTTGCTAAAAGCTAATTTTATCAAAATTGTTGCTTAAATGTAGAATTTAATTGGTGCTAAAAGCTCAAAATTAATTTAACCGTAGCTGAAAAAGTGAAGTAAAATTTGTAAAATCCAGTATCTCCAGTTCCCTAACAGCCAAACGTTTTGTGAATGAAAGCTCGTCTCTGGTTTCACGTTTTGGTTCTGATCTCCTCACCGGCACCGGCCCCCATCCGATGATTTTAAGAATGGACCCTGGTTCCTGAAGCGCTCGACCCGTTTGAATTCTCCAGAGCTCGGTCCTGTTTTGTTGATGAATCATTGATGGGGCTGCTGGCTTCAATCATTCATTTCTTCATTTTTTTCAATGAAATGGCTCCATCCATTCATCCAGAACCAGCTGAATTCTGCACTTTGTCCCTTTTAAAAGCTCAAAGTTTGTTTTTCAGCTTTCAGCTCCTGATCCATTAGGGCTAACAGAGCCCCCCACCCCCACACCGGGTGGGTAAAAACAACGATGATGTCCCGTTGTGTCAGAGCGATAACTGTACATCTGTAAAAGAAAGTCTTTTAGCCCGGTACTCTGAAAGGTTGTTGTGTTGGTTATTGGAGGGGTGGGGGTCTGCTGTCAGGGGTAGCCTCTGAAAGTCTGCTGAAAAAAGAAGACATAGTTCCTCTGGACTGTTATGCTCTTCATCATTCTGGTTTGATTCAACTTCAGAGCTCCACTCGCTCTGGTTCTGAACTTACAGAACTCCTCGGATGGGATGAACTCTTGTTTCCACAAGTCCTGGGTGACCAGGGTGGGGTGTCTACACCAACTTAATATGGAGCAGAAAGAAAATCTTGGTTCCTCCTGTGGAGGCCTCAGAAGGATTATCAATCTTCTCAGAGATTCCCAAGGAGGAGCCGGAACAAGGAAGTTCTGGGTTTCCCGTCAGTGTTGCCAGATAGTCATGGTTTTCCAGCCCAAAAAATCTATTAAAAACCACCACATCACACAAAAATCTGCCCAATCAATACATTGTTAAAGTATATTTACCGTTTGAACATGAACACACATCAGTACAAGCCAAGATAATTTAACAATATGTGGCGAAATGCAACAGTTCAACAAAAATCTTCCCAGAGTTTCCAGCAAAATCAGAATGAAAACCACTCAACTGGCAACACAGTTTCCCTTCTAGACCTGATGCCGCTGATATCATTTAACTGATCAGGACTGATCCTGTTAGCATGTAGCATCTAGCTGTTTATGGCTGATGCTGTAAGCAAGCAGTATTTAGTTGTGGTAGTAGCTGAGAGACTTCCCCATTACCTCCTCTGAGAGATAAAAACTTCAGACTCTGTTTTAAGATTAAACGTCTTTTTGAGGGGTGCACTCTTCGTTTCTCATCAGAATGCCGTCCCTGCAGGTTCTGGCGATCCCGAGTGGGCCAGCAGAACCCGTCAGAACTTCATCTGTTGGCTCAGTCCAACCAGCGTCCAATGACTCATTGGTTACAGGTTGGAGGAAGGAAGGTGGAGCATCAGAGCCTTAGTGGGAGGGGTTTAAACCACATACAAATTAACCCCTCCCCAAAAAAAAACAACCGGCTGCTCAGCCAGAAAAACATCTTCTGTCAAGCTTTAAGTCGCCCCAAACCTGCTTGGTTCCGTTTTCAGATCCAATACGTTTCTCGCAACAGGTGTCGTGAGAAAAGTCTGGAAGTCGGACGTTTGAGATCTTTGTTTCTGAAACATCTGGACAGAAAACTGCTGATCTCAGCAGGAACTGCTTTTCTGTTCAACCAGCAGAATCCAAAAGAACCTGACTGAGAAGGAGAAAGCCAAGAATTTCCTTCCTCCTCCCCCCCCCCCAACCCCAAAAATAAAACTGGAATCCCTCCAAGAGGAGAAGAAACCAAAAAAAGAGGAGGTGAAGGAGCAAAAAGAGGCTTTGAAGGAAAAAAGAAATCACTGGAGGGTAATTATCGCAGGTATTTCTGGAAGACAGACTTTCCGTCCTCCAGCAAGGATGGAGGGAACAGGGAGGGTCTGTTTGAAGGCTGGTGGGGGGGGGGGGCACAAAGAAAAGTCAATAAGTGCATGGTACATTAAGAGCTAAAGACTGTTCAACACAAAGAGGACAGCATGGGATGGGTGGCAGAGAGAGGGGGAGGGGACAGAAATGAAAACAGTCTGAAATCAGCCGAAAGGAGTTTAAACCAAAGATTAACTGAACTGGGACCAGTTCCAACCACACATTGACCCTCAAAGGAATGCATATCACCCGCCAGCTCTCACAACTCTTTCCTCATATTGATGGTTAACTTGTCTCTAAATAAATATTTTGTGAGTAAACTATGTGACCGGCTGCCTTCTGTCATCTTTTTTTATTTTTTTATTTTAGCTCCTAATCAGCCAAAAAAAAAAAAAAAAAAAAAAATAAGAAGAACCAGCCAGAGGGAGAAAAATGACTAATTTAGGTCTTTAAATATGCCAAACCCATTTGTCCAGGAGCCCTGAATGTGAGGCTCACCCAGCTGTGTTACCGTCAGAACACGTTTCAACATCTGGACCTTCTGTTGGCACTGCTGTAACGGGTCAACCAGAACCAGACTTGGAACGCTAAAACTGGGCCTTTTTGAACCACCTCCCAGTTTAAATCCTTGACTTACCCGCAGAATAAAAAACTGTCCAAGAAACCAGAACTGAAGACACAAAGAGAGCCGTATGTCTCACAGGAGCTGCATGAGCTTAGCAGCCGAAGAGTTTCTCTGGGGGGCCTCGAGACAGGACCTAATCCTCAAATACTTCCTTTGTGTCATTTAATCTTTACTCAGTTTAGCTTTCCCTCCTAAAACCAGAGATCATATATTAGTTTCATTTTTATATTTTAGTTCCCTCTCCTGCCATGTCTTACCCCCACCACAGTTTTTGCAGGTTGTCAGCTCAGGCTCATTGGCAGTAAGCTGATTAACACCGAGCCGCTGAGCCCGGCAGAGACTGATGTCTAACAGAGTCTGAGGAGAAGGGGGAGGAGGAAGGTAGTTAAAGGATGGAGACGAGGAGGAATCAATGTTTACAATCACAAATCTAAAGTTGGAACATTGTGTCAAATCTAAAAACAGAATGCAAGAATTATAAAATCTCATTACACTTTTTTTTTAAATCCACTGAAGTAAATGTCTTAAATGGTCCATGTTTGCCCTGAGAAGATCTCCTCTTCTAACAAGGACCTGAAGAGGCCAGTTGTTGGAGGTTTTTGATGGCTTGAGGAGACCAATGGTTGGAAGTTTTGAAGGGCTTGAGGAGACTGATTGCTAGATGTTTTTGAGGGCTTGGGGAGACCAATGGTTGAGGGATTTGGAGGACTTGAGGAGAAGAATTGTTGGAGGTTTTTGAGGAGACCAATGGTTGGAAGTTTTGAAGGGCTTGAGGAGACAAATTGCTGGAGGTTTTTGAGGGCTTGAGGAGACCAATGGTTGATGGATTTGGAGGGCTTGAGGAGACCAATGGTTGGAAGTTTTGAAGGGCTTGAGATGAATTGCTGGAGGTTTTTGAGGGCTTGAGGAGACCAGTGGTTGGGGGTTTTGAAGGGCTTGAGGAAATTAGTTTTTGAAAGTTTTTGAGGACATGAGGAGACCAGTTGTTTGAGGTTTTGGAGCTGAGATGGCCAGTTGTTGGAGGTTTTGGAGGACCTGAGGAGATCAGTTGGAGGTTTTTGATGGCTTGAGGGCATTAGTTTGTGGAGGTTTTTGAAGGCTTGAGGAGACCAATGGTTGGAAGTTTTGAAGGGCTTGAGGAGGCCAGATGTTGGGGGTTTTAGAGGACTTCAGGGGACCATTTGTCTCCAAAAAATCAAAACATTTTATGGAAGTGGGGTTGTATTTATAACAACTTTTGAAAATGGCTGCCGTAGCCAACTGGTCTCGGAAATCACAAAAATGCTTCTAATTCATCATTTTTAAAATGTATTAATCTAATTTTTGTGGTTGTAGGTGAGAATCATTCCCAACACAAACTCAGAGTGCTAAAAGACTGAGTTGAGCTTCGTTTTGTCGTTTTCAATCATGAGGTGATCTGAGGTGGTGTGTGATCAGGCATTCTTTGAAGGACTTTTGGACCTTTCATTGGTAATACAATAAGTATTGTTAGTAGATTTTTTTTGTCTTGTAGCTTTTCATTTCAGATGTTCTGATGGTCTGGAGACGTATCAATGATAATATTCCTCTCAGTTCAGGAGGCGACCATCACGTTGTGTTTTTCTGGATTCGGTCTCAGTGTTCTCCTCAGGAGGGAGTTATTTATCTGTAGCTGCTGGCCGGGTGTTGGGAGCCACTCCCTGCTGATGTGAATGGTCGTCATGGAGACGAGAGGCTGCCAAAAAGTCTGCCGCCGCAGGTCGCCGACGTTAACGATGATGGCCGTTTGACCTCTGACCTCTTTAAATGACTGCATGAGCTCATATTAATCACTGCTGTCACACTGAAAGCTCCGGAGCTAATGGCTCCTCCGGGAATACACCGTTATCTACTAAATGCTGTCCGGGTTGTTTGTATTCCTCGGAGTTCAGGTGAATATCAGAAGACTTTTGTACTTTACAATTTTACTCACAAGATGATAAACACGAAGGAAGTACGGGAGCATTGAATTTATACCTGAAATTATTTTATATTCTGTCTCCAGAGACCTCAAATCACTCTAGAAAACAAACAAAAAAATGACAATGTCCACTTGAAGTGTCTCTCTATTGTGTCAATTCACGCTTGCATCCCAAAATGAACATCTATGGTGTAAACAAAAGGTCAAAGGTCAGCTGTCAGAACCAAAGGGTTCATATAGAATCGGGTCCGTTATAAACTCCACTGATTTATTAATAACTGTCCGTTAAAATGAAAAGAAGTGATTTCAAGATAATCAATAAAAATAGCCCATAAAACTTTGTTTTTTTTAATAGTAATTTCAGCAATTTGTTTTTTTTTTTGTGTGTGTGTAACAAACTTTTAATCTGAACTTGAGCTAAGCTTAATATTTGATTGTATAAAGACAAATAATCCAGTGTTAAACCTGTAGGGCTTTTTACTTCAACAGTTTGAATGGATTTAGTTTTCATGGCTCTTTAAATTGTCAACTCAATGCCACAGTTTCAAAGATCTCATCTAAACGGTTAGCACTCAGAGTATGTAAATCTAAAGACTCTCAGCTACTACCACACCAGATTTTGAATCCATATAATTAAAGCCCTTCTTGTGTTTGATATATCAAACGGCTTTAGCAGCTTTGAACCGAGTTGTCACCATCGATGTGCACGTGTTGAATATTTTCTGAATTTCTTTAACTTTGGTTTTCATCAGCTGGGACTGAGAAACAGTATTGTGGACCCTGTGCCGGTCCACTGGGGTGAAAAAGGAGCTGAGCTTCGAGAAGGAGTTCTCTGTTCATTGATGGTCTTACGTTCCTACCCTCACCTGTTGTCATGAACTCTGGATAGAGACTGAAAGAACCAGATCGTGGATCCAGGAGGTCTAGATGAGTTCTCTCTGTAGGGTAGCTAGACACTCCCCTAGAGATGGGGTGAGAAGTTCGGTTCTCCAGGAGAGACTCAGAGTAGAACCACTGCTCCTCCACATCCAGAGGAGGCAGCTGAGGAGGTCCAGACATCTGGCAAGGATGGACCCTGGACACCTCCCATGGGAGGTGTTCTGAACAGGTCCAACTGGGAGGAGACCCCAGAAAAGATCCAGGACACACTGGAAAGACTGTCTCTCAGCTGGTGTGGGAACACCTTGGAGTCCTCCCAGAAGAGCTGGAAGAGGTGGCTGGACCCCCCGATCAAGCCGCTGCCCCGAGACCAGAGTCCAGAAGATCACGGATGGATAGAACCTGTTAGTCTTCCAGAGATGTGAGACTGGGACGGAGGTCCACCTTCCAGCAGGACACTGACCCCTAAACACACAGCTGAAGAACACTCCACTCGTTTAAAGAGAACCAGTTGAAGGTCCTGGAACGGTCCAGTGCTGAATGAGTATCAACTTTATGAAGGCGTGTCCCGTTTCAGTGCGGTTGATTTTTAAGGACCACTCCCTCCTAACTTCAGGTTTAGGGGTCAAAGGTCAGGGGCAGGTGTGGGGGAATCACAAAAAAGTCTTAAAAACGTTAAATTACAAAATGCAACACGTGGACCAGCTGAAAAATCCTCCAAAAGAAGAGCGGCTTGTTAAGCCAGGTGTTTTATGTTCAGACACAAAGTTACAAAAGTAAAAGTTCTGTTCAGCGGGTTGTGTGTTGGCGTTTGATGAGGCCCTGGAGGATTTTATGTGTCTGATCTGAGGCCTGTGGTGTGACCAGAGGGGAGGATCACAGCGTTACACATCACTAATCACACACCATTTATCTACACACACACACACACACACACACACACACACACACACACACACACACACACACACACACACACACACACAC
>JARVGQ010000781.1:23710442-23723153 GCA_031762355.1 Hypsolebias martinsi
GCAACAGGTCCCTCTTGTAAATGAGTTCCCGTGGCTCAACGAGGCTAGCCTGTATAAATAAAGGTTGAATGAAAAAAGGGACCGCTGAACCAAAGCAACAGCCAAAACAAAACAAAAGCCAAACCAAAGCAACAGCCGAACCAATCCAACAGTCTAACCAAACCAACAGCCAAAGCTAACTGAGAGCCAAACCAAAGCAACATCTTGGTGAAAAGATAAAATGTAAACAGCCCATGAAGGATCATCAACCAGTGGAAATTTGGACATTAAAGATCATCAACAATTAATATCTTACCTGTTGCAGATATCTTTTTAAATTCTGGGCTGAGTCTGACCCATGTGACGAGCTAACAGATACTAAGTTTAACCATCTTAAAATGATTTTAAATCACAACCTTCTCATGAATTTATGTGATGTTTAAAGATCAAAACACATTCACCGCCATCGCTCTCTGTTATTCTGACGGAAATGTTACAGAAATCCTGCAGGAAGTGCTGCAAACACATCAGTCCTGTCAGAATCAAACTCTTTCTCCAAACTAAATTTATTCAAAAAGGTCTTTGCAACAGACATGACACTGATCTTGATGAAGTCGAGTCACTGAGTCCATGAATCCTGCTCACCAACTCTCCATCAGTGAATAAAAATGGCAACTTTTCCACAAAATCACATTTTACACGATCCAAAATATCACTTTAAAGCCAGGAAGGAGCTCTGATCGCTCCTGCTTTCTCTTAGAAGTAAATTAACCAGGCATAAAGTATTTTAGCACCGCACCACTTTACTTGTAAAACAAGAAGACCGACCAAAGAGATGTTTGATAAAATGAACGAGCACAGAACAAAAGATAAAGAATGCTCAAACCTGCAGGAAGCGTGGAGTATGAAACAGCTAAAACAGCTAAAGTTCAGTAAGACCTCAGTCAACATGTCGCTCTGTGTGGAAGACCAGAGTAAAAACATGTTTCTACCATATATCAAAAATTTTAAAAGAATAACAGCAGAATTAAGTGTAATTTTTTTTATGCTTTGAGCTCCGTTTGATGCAAAGTTTTATGTTTTCATCAGTTTCTTCCACGATTCAGCTCTTTGTTCGCTCTTTTCATGACAAATGACAGAAAAGTGCAGTTACAGTTGTGGTGAGTGACTGAGCTGACAGTAAAACAGCTGAGTGGCTGTTGGGGAGGTGAAGCAGGCCCCACGACCTCCACACAGAACCAGAACCGGTCCTGCATCGCCACCTGCTGCTCCAACATGATCACATCTTTGAGTCCATAAACTTTGTACTTTTCCCCACAAACCTCATTTCACCATCACTTTATGTTCCTTCAGACTGAAGCAGATTTTATTTAATAAACTGATAAATGTTACCGAAGATCACATGGAGAGGAAAATGCTTCAGCATCTTTAGAGTTGGGATAAATCAAAAATTAACCTTAATCTTCTGTCTTTTCACATTTTACTATCTAAATTTTTTTTAAATCATTCTCGCTGTTCAGATCCGTTCTTCAGCAGTAACCTGTCCAGCTATTTTTGTTCTATTTCAACAATTCGTGTCTCAATACGTTCGGCTCGTTCAGGACATTCCTGCTCGGACTTTTGGTATTTGAGTAATTTAAACTTTTTTGAAACGATTAGCTTTGTCGGCCATGTTTTTCTCATGGAAAATGACTGGAGCTCTTTTCATCAACTCCTTAGCTGTTTACAGCCTTTTATTGCTCATTTCAGCTTTTGTTTTGCTTCAACCTTTTTCAGCTTGTTTAATTTAAGCTTTCTTCAGCTGCTTTCAGCTTATTAGCTTTTTTCTGCTTTTTGCAGCTATTTTCAACTTTTATGTTTTTTTTTTAATTATTTACAGCTTGTTTCTGCTAATTCCAGCTATTTCTGTTTTTCAGCTACTTTTTAGCTTTTTTGTGCTAATTTTATCTATTTTTTTCCTTCTGATTTTTACCTTTTTGTGTTTATTACTAATAATTTTAATGCTCTTTTCAGCTACTGTTCTGCTGATATTTTTTCCACTAACCAAGTTTTCGAATGAAAATTGAATTTTTGAGATTTTTTTCAGTCAGGATTTATACAACTACACAGCACCAAGACATCTTTAGTAAGGGTCTGTAATGACATTCTGCTAGCGAATGACTCTGGTCAGTCTGTGATCCTGGTACTCCTTGACCTTACCGCTGCATTTGACACTGTTGACCACAGTATCCTTATATGTCATGGCTAGAACACTGGATTGGGATTACAGGTGCAGCGTTAGAATGGTTCCGTTCATATCTGAGTGATAGGAGTTTTTGTGTTAATTTTGGCAGTCATTTATCTGCTTCTCTGTCCCTCTTTCCTGTGGGGTCCCGCAAGACTCCATTCTTGGACTCCTTCTGTTCTCATTGTATCTGCTCCTGTTGGGGTCTACCCTGAGGAAACATGGTATTTCATTTCATTGTCATGCCATTGACTCTCAGATTTATCTGCCCTTAAAACCTAACCCTTTGCTAAATTGTCTTGATGACATTAAGACTTGGATGGCTTCAAACTTCTTAAGTTTTAATGATCAGAAAGCTGAGGTCATTGTGCTTAACCCTAGCTCTGACAATGACACTGATCCTGGAAACCTGCACTCCCTTCAGACACATCTAAAGCAATCTGTTACCAATGTCGGGATAGTTTCAGACTCAGAGTTTAAGTTTAATAAACAGACCAACTCTGTTTACAAAAAAGCTTTTTTCAGCTGAGGCAGTTAGCAAAGCTTAAGTCCATTCTGTCCAGATCCAACCGTGAAAAATTAGTCCATGCATTCATTACAACCCGGCTGGACTACTGTACCTCACATTATGTTGGGCTCAGTCAGACTTCCCTGTCATGTCTCCAGCTCATACAAAATGCTGCCACTCAGCTTTTAGCAGAAACTTGCAGGCTTGAGTACATTTCACCGGTTCTTACCTCCCTTCACTGGCTCCGTGTGTGTGTCAGAATCAAATTTAAAATTCTCCTGCTGACATTCAAGTGCATTAACGGCCTCACACCTTCATACCTCTCCGATCTTCTCCATCCTTATGCTCCTTCTCAGGCGATGAGATCATCAAACCAGCTGCTTTCGGCTGGACCAAAAACTCAGAAGCTCAGAGGAGATCGGGCGTTTTCAGTCATGGGCCCCAAACTCTGGAACAATCTGCTCATCAGCATTCAACAGGCCACCTCAGTCTCCTCTTTTACAACTCTCCGGAAAACTCATTGACATTTAACACGGTGTGATCCGATTTAGATTTAGTATTTCATTCTTTCTGACTGAGTTTATGCTTTTTTTGTTATTATTCCTTGACATTTGACACAAGGTGATCTGATTTACTATTTCATTGTTTCTAATTATGTTTTGTGTTTTTAGATTTTATTCCATCTGCTGTCTATGTCGTGCCATCTTTTGGTTAAGCACTTTGGTAACAGTTTCTGTTTTAAACGTGATATACAAATAAATCTGACTTGACTTGACTTGATATCAGCTTTTTCGGCCACCTTTCAGTAAATTTCAGTTTTATGTGCTCTTTGATTTTCCTGCTTTCAGCAAATGCCAGCTGTTTGGTTTTCCCCAGGTGCTTACAGCTGCCACTGCTCCACCTAGGTGTGTTTGATGGGTTAAATGCACAGAACTACTGTACTGGTAATTTCATCATTGTATAGAAATATAACAGGAGGAAACATGACACGAGGCCCGGGTGGTGCAGGTTCAAAAGTAGCGCTCCACAAATGTTCTCATTATGAACAAATCTATCTACGATTTACCTGCTGCAAGAAGGATCTAAAGAGTCAGATCCCCTCTGTCTCACACTTTGTGGCCTTTCTGGAGTTCTCAGACTTAACACCCGAGCTCCATCTGAACAAACATCAGTTCAATTCAGTTTATTTATATAGCACCAAGTCACAACAGAAGTTGTCTCAGCGTGATCACTGCTGTCACAGAGCAAATTACTGTTTCACCTCAAAATAATGCAGCCGGTCCTGGCAATGTAAGGTGGAGTCACACTATAGAAGGCATCCACCTCACAAAATAATCAAATTCCTTGAAGGAATATATATTGCCTGCTGACTTTTGTGCCAGAGTACTAGACTAGAAAAATCACTTATGTTTAGAAATGACAAAGTTATATTTATTTTGGCGCAAAGTTTCATTGGCGTTCAACCTAAGGTTTGTGAGATATTTCGCTAACATCAAACAAACAGTTGCACACAACTGAGCAAAAACAATACAATAGCCTTTTTTGAATTAGGTGATGAATGGTAACCTCTTCTTCTTTCTTGTTTTTAATGGCTACTGCTATTTTTACTGTAGCTGAGTATGTAGGACAGGCGCTAAATTATTTGATTTAAAATGTGAAACTAACCGTATTCTATAAAACATACTTGCTTGAATAAAAAATATATTTTGTTGTGTGTGTTCTGATCTTGACCGTATTTCTCCAGTTTTAACTTCTCTCCACTGGCTCCCTGTCAAATTCAGAATGGAATTCAAAATCTTCCTTCTAACCTACAAAGCTCTCAACAACCTAGCTGCATCTTATATTACCGTACGTTGTCTGCCTTCAGGCCCAGGCATCCCTTGCAAAAGAGATCTGTGATCTCAATGGGATTTGCCAAATAAAGGTTAATAATAATAATATCTTATTGTTCCATATTTTCCTAACAGAGCAATTCACTCTCAGACTGCAGGCTTACTTGTGTTTCTTAGATTTTCCAAAAGCAGAATGGGAGGAGGATCTTTCAGTTTTCAGGCTCCTCTCTTGTGGAACCAACCAACAGGTTTCTCTTGTAAATGAGTCCTCGAGGTTCCATGAGAAGGTTGAATGAATGAAAATGACAGAAGTGACAAATCTAACAAGTTTACAAAAAAAAAAAAAAAAACTGTTTAGGCCCCGCCTACACGAACCCCGCCCCGTCGTCTCTGACCATCAGCCACGCCCCTCGGTTGCCCCTCCTCCTCCGGTCAGCCGGCTACATTCCCTGCTACCTTTCACCCTCGGCGAAGCTCCAGCTATAAGCGACGCAGTGCGGGCAGACCTCGGAACAAAATGGTAAGAACCAGTCGGAGGGGGTCCCGGTGGTTGAATAGCGGTTCGGAGCACTCGGTTCGGTGGCCGTATGGTGGCTGTGGCTCTCCAGAAATCGTTAACTCGACTCGTCGGGTATCGTGTTGTTAGCTAGCATGGCTGTCGCTACGTTAGTCCGCACACTCGGACATTTATTCGGTGATTTAGAGACTTGGAAGAGGTTCTGGTACCGGTATTTCCGTCCATATTGTTTTTTAAAGCCTTATCAATAACATGTATTAAGGTTTTGGGTTTGGTTTTGGTGGGGCCCATGCCGTGCTGGGGCCGGCCCTTCCCTCCGGCCGTGTGGCTCCAGGCGGCCATCTTACCTACGCCGTGGTCCTGTTGGGCCGGACACATCCGGTCTAACCGAACTGGTGGGCGATGAGAGCGTTTTAGTAGGTCAGGCTGGTTCCAGGAGCATTGACTGAACGGCCCAGTTGAGGCCTCAAAGGCTGGAGTTTACCGTGTCAGCGTTTATTCAGGAGCCATCCAGTTTTAAACCGGGTTACAGTTGGCTCGGGTTAATTCATTAAATGCCGGGTTAGCTCTGCTTAATTAATTAAATATCAGGTTATCCCGGGTTAATTCACTAAACAGCAGGTTACAGATAGCTCAGGTTAATTCACAAAATACCAGGTTACAGTAAGCTCGGGTTAATTCATTAAATGCCAGTTTAACTCTGGTTATTTCATTAAATACCAGGTTACAGTTAGCTTGTGTTATTTCATAAATTGCCATACAGTTAGCTCAGGTTAATTCATTAAATACCAAGTTACAGTTAGCACAAGTTAATTCATTAAATACCGGGTTACAGTTAGCTCGGGTCAATTCATTAAATACCAGGTTACAGTTAGCTCGGGTCAATTCATTAAATACCAGGTTACAGTAAGCTCGGGTTAATTTATTAAATACCAAGTTAGGTCGGGTTAATTCATTAAATACCAGGTTAATTCGATTCATTAATTACCAGGTTACAGTTAGCTTGGGTTAATTCATTAAACACCATTACATTTTATTTATAAAGCACTTAAAACAGCAACAAGGCTAACCAAAGTGCTGTACAAACAAACAGGCAACACATAGGCAACATACACAATGAATTACAAAAAATCGACATAAAAACATAGCAGAAATAAAAATGATGACCAAACACAGATCAACTAACACCAGGTTACAGTTAGCTCGGGTTAATTCATTAAATACCAGGTTACAGTTGGCTTGATTTAAGTCATTAAACACAAGGTTAGCTCAGGTTTATTCATTCCTTACCAGGTTACAATTTGCTCGGGTTACTTCATTAAATCCCAGGTTATAGTAAGCTTGGTTTTTGTTAACTGGGGTTAATTAGTTAAATTTCAGACTACGGTTATTCTGGTTTAAAGTAGTCTTGGACACGTGTGCTTTTAGGTTCTTTTGTAGTTGCTGAGCGTGATGTGATTTCTCTCCTTGTAGGCATCAGGTGTAACAGTGGACGATGAGGTCATCAAGGTCTTCAATGACATGAAGGTGAGGAAGTCTTCCACCCAGGACGAGGTGAAGAAGAGGAAGAAGGCGGTGCTGTTCTGTCTGAGCGAGGACAGGAAGAAGATCATTGTGGAGGAAGGGAAACAGATCCTGGTTGGAGACATCGGGGAGACCGTGGACGACCCCTACGGCACCTTTGTTAAGCTCCTCCCCCTCAACGACTGCAGATATGGCCTGTACGACGCCACCTACGAAACCAAGGAGTCCAAGAAAGAGGATCTGGTCTTCATCTTCTGGTACAGCACTGAAGTTTCTATGTCTAGAAAAAGTCGGCTTTTTGGATTTTCTTAATATATTGAGTATGAAGGAACAATTGTCTAAAAGATGAAAATCTTCTGTACGTGTTTATAAAAGGTTGGATTAATACCCGGGTTTAAGGTTCATTAAACTTGTCAACGTATGCAATTCAGCCCACAGTCCCTCCAGACGTTGACATAAACCCCCAGTTACTCGCTGTAGTAGGTTTGACTGTAAATCTACACATTATTAACCCGTTACAATCCCTCATTGGCCCTAAAACATATAAAGTTAATTTTATTGTAAATGAGGAACATCATTTTGTCCAAAAGATGAACTTCGGCTGTAGTTTAACGATCATAAATTAATTAGAGCCAAGCAGAAAATAAAGTACTGTTTTGATTTCTGCTCCAAATGATAACTTACGTGATCAACAAATTGTGTTTATTTAGCCACCTTCCACTTCGATTATTGAAGTATTTCAATTATTAGTTAAACATTAACTAATGATTTAAGTTACACAAACATTGATTTGTATACTTTAAAACCTTTTTGTAAGGAGTGCACAAAACATGCATTAAAAAAATAAAACATTAAGCAGGCTGCTGACCGATAATATCATAGATGCTAATTTAACATTGAAATGACAGAAAAGCTATTGGGATTAGCATCTTTTTGTCTGTAAGCATAAACACAAATCTCTTAACATTTGAATCTCTTTAGGGACTGCTAACTTTAAATATTTGCAGACAGATAATCGTCAGTGAAGAAAAGCTAAACGATGTAAAGTAATTCCGCTTTGCTGCAACGTGCTTCTACAGCAGGAAGCTACGGGAACTCTGCTGGGACAAACTGCAACTGCTGAATCTTACAACGGCAGCAGATTAACTGAATCTATTTTTGACATTTGAGAATTGATTTGGGACCTTCCACGTTTGCGATGGATCTAAAAATAGGTCCTGACACCCCCCCTTTCGCTGCAGCCTGGCTGTGAGCTGTTCAGGTGGGGTGAGTCCACACGCTCGGAAAGTCACAGCCAGCACTGAGTTTTTAGCAGAATGTCTAAATGATGTGAACGACCAAATTAAAATGGAGGAGAGAGCCAACGTTAAACACGTGGGGGAGAGACGTTAGATTAAAAACTTTGCAGTTTGTGTGAAAACAGATCTGCTGTAAAAAAAAAAAAATTACAGTTTAGGTGAAACATTTCTATAATCTGATTATAATGTCAGTTAGTCTGTGGACTTTGTGTTGAAGCAGCTGAATTTATTAAACAGTTTTAAGGCATATTTCCTGTGATAATTCTAGTTGGGGTTAATTTTGTGTTTATGTGAAGCTCTTTTAGAAAAAGACTGATGTAAATGCACTTAATTGTCCTTAAAAACTGGAAACATTTTACTTATAAATGACTTGCAGTTCGTGTTGTTAGTATTTTTCATAAAAACGAGCAGCACTTTGTTGCTGTTTGGATCTGAGAAGTGCAAGTTCGTGTTGTACGTCTCCAGGAAGTTTACTTAAGTTTGACTGGAAAGGCCTGGAACTGTGAAAAGATTTGTTAAAATACTAAAACTACAGTTCAGATGAACGTTGGCTCAAGTTGTAAATCGGAACAGAAACGTAATTATAACCACGAACGGCCTTAAACATGAATTTTTCCTTTACCTTAAACTGTTTATTCAAACGTAGGCTACTGAATAAACCAAATAAAATCACTGCAGTTCACTTCCATTTTATTGTAGAGCTCTAGTAAACCTTTTGTTTTTATTTAACTACTTTTCATCTAGAAGGTGAACTATCCAGAATATATTGAGAACATACTGACAGTTTTTAACAAAACATCAGTGTTTCAGTTTATTATAACACTCAGGGACTCAGTAAGGTGATTTAATAAAATCTGCCTGTCAGTTATGGGTTAAAGATTAAAGTTTAAGCTTTATAAAATAAAATAAAAACCTGTTCCCTCCATGTGTCCACAGGGCTCCTGAGAATGCTCCTCTGAAGAGCAAGATGATCTACGCCAGCTCTAAAGATGCCATCAAAAAGAAGTTTACAGGTGAGGAGTGTTGTGATTTGAGTCCAGTTCAAGTGAACTGAGAGCTTCCAGAACCAGAGACGAGGATCTCTGAGCGTGGCTGGATCAACGTGGTACCAAAGGCTCGGTTTGTAACCCGCTGAGCTGATGGTTTCACTTGTCTGTCAGAAGATGAACCAGGTCACTGATTCTGTTCCTGATTTCTCAGAAAAACCAGACTGCAACAAAATTCATGTTGTCAAAGTCGTGTCCGAGATTCAAAAGATTTTAAATAAATAGAAATAAATGTTCACATGAAGTCAGGAGTAGTTTAACGTTTTCTTTGGTGAATTTAATCACAAACACTCATTCAGTTATTTCTATTTAGACTTTACGAACGTGCATGATTTTTAGTCTAAAAATGGCTGCTGAGAAACTGCAGTTAAACTCTGTTAGCTTAAAGTAAGGATTGTGCTGCACCGCTCCATCAGAACCGTGTCGAGTTGAACCATGGGGCTCGGAGCCTCCACTGTAAAGTTGAGCGTTTTAGATCTTTGTTTCGACCTGGACAGCAGCTTTTTAATTTTTTTAATCTCGTGTGTGAGGAACATTTGTTTCCAGATGTTTTTCTTCTTAACTTCACTTTCCGTAAAAACATCTGAAAGCTGAAAGACGTCCTTCGGGCGTGTTGATGTTGCGTCTGTGTGTTTGTTGTGGGCGTGGTCACTGACCCCGGGCGTGTTCCTGCAGGTATCAAACACGAGTGGCAGGTGAACGGGCTGGACGACATCCAGGACCGCCAGACGCTGGCTGAGAAGCTGGGCGGGAACGTGGTGGTGTCCCTGGAGGGTAAACCGCTGTGATGTAATGGCGGCCAACCGAGCGGAGCCAAGCCAACCGCCGTGCCATCAGGACCGAAGCAACCACCCCCTCCTCCCACCTGACCGCCGCCACTTCACCCAGCAGCTTGCTCTGTCTATATCCATGTCCTGAAGGTGTTAGCGTCTTTAGGCCTCTTTGTTTTCTTTTGTCTTTTTGTTTTATTTTTTCCATCATGAAGAAGATCTCATTAACGTGATTATATGCAAACACCTCACAGTTTGTTGCCATGTGATGCGTTCACCTGGCAGAAACCGAAGAAGAAAAACACTACCAACCCCCCTCCCTCCTTAAGAAGGGTGTCTCTCTCCCACACAGCCAGAGTTTTGCCAAAAAGTCCATGAAGGAAGCAGCCACGTTTTGGGAGGAGAGCACCGCGAAGCACTTCCTCCTGCAGCACACGGGTCGCACTCATCATGCTTTTTACATATGATTTATTTATTATTGTACACTGTTGGTTCCACTCAGCTGTACCCAAGACGTGTTGTGTTAGACTATGCATCCGTTGTTATTCAAACACTAAACATCCTGACTTTAAATTGTGTATCAGTGTTTTCCCGAATCGAGCTTTGTTTACCTCAGTTGATTTTCCTCCAGGTCATCGCCTTACTTTCATTTTGAATGTAACTTCACAGCAGAGTTGGTGTACCGTACTTTTATTTTGTAAAGATAGCACTACAGGAAGCAGGTTTGACAACCCCATATCCCCTCAGCAGTGAGAGATGACCCCCCTCCCCCCAAAAAATACAAAAAACATCTGGAGCCTTAAAGTGGAACGTTGTTTCTGAGATCACAGGAAGCCACTTTGCAATAAAAGCCTGTGGCAGACAAGCTGACTGATTGTTTCTGTTTCCACCAATCACAGAGCAGCATCAGCTGTTTCCACCAGTCGCATAGCGGGCTGATTATTTTACTGTGCGGGAAGTGGTTCATCACATTTATAGATCTTAGCAGCAAAACAGCTTTGTTTTGTTTACATCGTTTGTGTGGATTATCTGGTTTAGGGGCGGGACCTGAGAGGGGCGTTGTCTAAAAAAAAAAATGCAACGCAGACCACGCCCACTTAGCTGCTTTATGGCCTGGTCTGTGAATGGTGCGTAGCCTGTTTCACCAGTTAGACCTGACTCCCAATTTTTTTTTTCATTTAACCTTTATTTTAAATCAAAGTTAAGCCAAATGTAGACTAAAAGGAGGTTTTGTGGTGTTTACAGCTACACACCATTTACAGGCCGGATGATAACACAGGTGGAGTTTAGCTACAGTTTGCCCAGATTGTGACCACGTGACTGATATTAACAATTCCGGTGGTTTGATGGTCCAGATGTAATAAATTAGAATCTAAACCAGCTGAGTTTGCCGGTAATGACAAACTTTGCATGCACTGATTTACCTCCTGTTGCTGCGCTTCACTTCTACCCGGGTTGTCGTCCAGCTTACTGAAAAGGAACAAACCCAGATGCTTTGGAGCAGAGGTCATAGGTCATGGGACTGTTTCCTAATCGAGGAATAGAATAAACAGCTGACTTGAAGGTTCTGTTTGGATTCTGGGTTCCTTCAGGTAAAGTGGTTCTGTCAGGAACCTTTCTCTGGGCCAATAGCACATCACAGCTGCGGGTCAGAGGTTGATCCACGAAGATCTTTTACCTGGGATCTCGCCAGAACCAAACCCAACTCATGGTCTGAAAAATAAGCAACAGAACCTGTGAAATCCCAGCAGAACTTCGATTTAAAAAGAGCCCAGAGCTTATTTCTGCTTGTCTAGTCCCAGCAGACCTTGCTGGAACCCATATAGAACAAAGTCAAAACCAGTTCCTCTACAACAAGACTGTCATCAGAACCACTGGGACAAGAACCTGTGTTGAGATAACTGACCAGAAGCTCGGTGAGTTTGAATGGGTCGGTCAAGTTCTGACGTTTTTAGGAACCAGAAGATCCCAGGATCAACCTCAGGAGAGTACAGTCTGAGGAACAGCTAAGATGCGGCTCAGAACCGTCCAGTTTCCAGGCCTTGAAGCGGAAACCTAGTAGCTTTTCAGTACTTTTAGCTTCTAGCTAGCCTTTTGCCACTTTTAGCTTCTATCTAAAAAAAATCTTATTTTTAGCTTCTAGCTAGCCTTTTACTACATTTTGCTTCTTGATAGCTCTTTTGCTACATTTAGCTTTTAGTTAGCTTTTTTATTTTTTTGCTAATAGCTACCTTGTGGCAACTTTTAGCTTTCATTTACTTTATTGATTACATTAGTTTCTTGTACTGTATCCCTTGTTATTTTTAGCTTCTAGCTAGCCTTTTACTCCATTTTGCCTCTTGATAGCTCTTTTGCTACATTTAGCTTTTAGTGAGCCTTTTTATTTTTATTTTTGCTTAGCTTGTGGCAGCTTGCTACATTTATTTATTGCTTACATTTCCCCACTTTTAGTTTCTAGTGGCCCTTGTTATTTTTAGCTTCTAGCTAGCCTTGTGCTACGTTTAGCTTCCAGCTAGTCTTTTAGCTACTTGTAGCTATGCTTTTGCTAATTTTAGCTTCTAGATAGCTTTTTTTTTGGTTGCTATTTTTGGTTTCTAGTTAACTTTCCAGTTTATTTATTTATTCATTTTTTACTTCTAGGCTTTTTCTACTTGGCTTCTAACTAGATTTTTGATAGTTTTACCTTGCCTTTTGATACTTTTATCTTCATATTTTTAGTTTAGAAGCTGGTAGGTAGAACTACCTAACATTCTTAGTCAGTTTATAAGTCAATCCTGAGTTAATCACACCTTCTCTTTTTGTCCGTTCTAAGTCAGTGAGGTAAATAAACTGTTAAAAGGTCTTGATCCTAAAAAATCTGCAGGTCCAGATGATGCATTATAGCCAAGGTTCTAGAAAAATTGATAAACTCTCAAATCAAAAATTACCTGGACTCGTTTAACATCTTACCTCTCCATCAATCTGGTTTCAGGAAACAACACAGCACAACAACTGCTTCACTGAAGGTTCTTAA
>JARVGQ010000781.1:23737831-23749522 GCA_031762355.1 Hypsolebias martinsi
CATACGGACGTATGAGTCCTTCTGTTCCAGGTGGGTGAGAGCAGTGTGGACCACAGAGGAGATGGCGTCCTCTGTTGATCGATTTTTGCGGTATGCATACTGATGAGGGTCCTCGCTGATGTTAGTTTTAATGTGGGTCATGACCAGTCTTTCAAAGCATTTAGTGACTAATGGGGTGAGGGCTACTGGCCGATAGTCATTCGACCAGTCACTGCAGAGCTCTTATGAACTGGGATGATGGTGGCGGTCTTCAGACAGGTGGGAATTGTTGCCAGGGGGAGGGAGGAGTTGGATATCAGCGCACACATAAGACTTGAGTTTGTTGCAGCTTCTCAGACTGACAAAGCTTTTTGGATAAAAGATTAAACGTTTCAACAAAGAACCCATCAAGAGAACCTGAATTAATTTAGAGCAGTTCCTATAGTTCATATAAGTTCAGCTGAAGCTCTGTTTTCTGTTTCAGGATTCTCTGGAGGAAGAGGACGACTCTGATGAAGATAACATGTAAACACCTCTTTTTTTTATATATTGTGAACTTTCATGTCTTTGTTTTGGAAAATAAAACGTTTCCGGGTCACTGGTCGATGTGTTATATTCTGAAATCTGCACCATCAGGTTTACCGTGCGTTAAATGACACCGCTTAACAATAAACTGTTAAAAACTTTATTAGAAACAGACGCTGCTCGTTGTGCTCTCACACCGTTTCTGTATTTACATCGTCGCTCCGAAGCACCGCCAGCAAAACAAACAAAAAATACACAGAGTTCATAGTACTACATTACAAACAGTCTTCTCTTAGAAAATATTAGAAATCCTTTGTAGCAGGCGTGTAAAATTCAAATACAGGTGGATTTTTATTTTCTGTACAAAACAAACGTGTAGAGGAGTCGTCTGCCTGAACCCGATGCAGAAAACGAGAAAAGAGGTCCTCCAGAGCAACCGTCCCTGAAAACGGGTCAGAAGTGCATCGTTGACAGAAAGTCACATTCAGTCCTCTGAGGGGCTTTAAATTCAGATTCTGGTTTAACTGATGAAGGTCAAAATAACTCCAGATTCACTTTTAAAACGAATCCGTCTGATCTGACTGGTCAAACATCTGAAAATTAAGTAGATCAGATTTTTAGTCCATTCCAGAAAAATCAACAACTTTTGTTTTCGTCTTTGCAAAATTTCAAATTTTCAAAAATAAAAGTTTGAAAGTTGCTGGTGTAAAAAGAATTTAATGTTTTAATTTTCAGCCTCAAATAATAATAATAAAAAAAAAACTTCCTTTAAAGCCAAAAACACTGAAGGAACTTTAGATTATATATATATAAAAAAAAAAAATACAAAACTGGATTCTTACCTTCACTTTGCCATTTTCAAAATAAAAGCTTTAATTCTATTGAAAGACCAAAACAAAAAGAAGCTGAACGTCTGTTTGTTTATATTGACGTGAATAAATTAAAGGTGGAGGGAAGGCTCAGGATTCGCCGACCTCTGACCCCCTCTGACTCCGCCTTCGACAAGCGGCAAATTATTGTGAAAGGAGGAAACAAAGGCGACGCCCTGGAAGGAGGAAAAAGTTCTGTATCCACTCAAATTGCGTGCTGCCATCTGCCTCAAACAGGAAGTGAGGGGGCGGAGCCTCTGTGCTGCCACACAGAGTGGCGAGTTCCCATCAGCCACTGTGTCAGTCTCAATTGGGAGTCCATGTCTCCGTTTGTACGCCCGGGGCCTACGTAGTGGGCAGAGTCTTTGTGGGGATGGGGCGGGGCTCTGTGGGCGTATCATCACCTGCATTCCACAGCCATGGTGTTCTGAGTGGGCGAGGCTGAGGTCGGACTCATACCCGTGTCAGAGGAACCCGACGAGGTGGACACCGTTGTGTTGGACACTGAGGAGGACAAACGGAACCAATAAGAACCTGGAAAGGACTTCCTGCTTGCATGCACGGTTCACCATTTACATTATTCTGCATTAAAACGATCAAACGTAATTAATGTCAGTTTTTTACTCCCTGGTGTTCAGGTTGATGTTATGAACTCATATTTCCCAGCATGCCCTGCAGCTCCTACCTTCCCTCTCCTTCTTCTTTAGTCTCTTCCTCCGCCTGTCGATGGAGGCCACCTCGGACTTCAGGCTCAGGTAGTACTTCCTGATCTCCTGCAGCTTCTCCTGCAGGAAGGAGATCCTGTCTGTGCTCGACATGCTGTCCAACTCGTCTGAGAAAAGAGGGTCAAAGGTCAACAAGGGTCTTCTGGGCCTTTAAAAACCAGAGAGTTCTGCCAGAACTTATTAGTTTGGACGCAGTTTTAGGACGTGAAACACCAAGAGCCCGGTTTTTGTAAAAACACCATCAGCTCGGTTCTGAAATCCATCTAGGGCTACAGAGAGGCTTGTGCTTGAACTTTCAGATCGATGATTCACATAAATGAGATTTTTTATTGAAATCGGCAAATTTCGCCAAAAAGCAACAAGTTTGCAGGTATGGGTCTGAGATGCAACCAGACTCAGAACGAACAGCTGGATCTCACTCTTCACACGGAAAGATCTGCTTGTGTTTGAAACGTTTGGATCTTGTAGTATTACACTCGGTGTGTGTGTGTGTGTGTGTGTGTGTACCGAGCTGTAGGGTCCACTTGTAGGAGCGCTGAGGGGACGGGGAGTTCCGTTTGTCTTTACAGTGAGCAGACGGCGACGAGAGACTCGGACATCGAGACTTCTGAGACTTGGACACTGAGGAGAGACGAGACTGGTCCTCGCTGTCGCTGCTGTGTCCTGTGGAGACAGACGGGGGGTCAAGGGTCATTCTCGTGTTCTGGTCCTTGAAACAGGTTCCTGACAAGAGGACATGCTCTCACCTGCTCCATTCTTGTCCACCTTGGCGGGCGTGTGGGTCCGTTTTTGGTTCCGTTTGTGTTTCTTGGCAGACGGGCTGGATTCGCAGTCGTTCAGCCTCTTCTGACCTAAAGGGTCAAGGGTCACATGTGTTAGACAACAAACCCAGGATTGGATCAGCGTGATGTGCTGTCTCCTCAGACCCTACCTCGGTCCTTGTTGTCCTGCAGAGACAGCAGGCAGGTGGAGGACGAGGAGGTGCTGCCCTCAAACCCAGGACTGGAGTCTCCGCCCTGCCCCCCACCAGTGACCAGAGGCAGATCCTCAGAGCAGGGGGCGGGGTTGGCAGCTATTAGGAAGGGCCTGACCTGAGCCTTGGGGAGGTGGGGCGGGAGGGACGAGTGGACCACCAGTGGCAGGGTGGGAAGAGCCTGCTGCTCCTCTCTCACCATCAGGAGGAGGTGTTCTGCTGAGGAGATGGGCTTCTCCTTCTCGTCCGGATCATCCAGGTCCACCTCATGACAAACCAGGGAGTCTGGGCCCATCTGAGGCTCCACCTCCTCAAGAGGGGTGGGGTCTTCTGCTGCAGGGGGAGGATTCCCAGCATGCACTTCTGCTTCCTTAATAGTGCCATCCACCAGAAGCTCCTCTGCAAACTTTGTTTGCACCTCCTTTTCAAGAGAGGGGGCCTCCTCCTCTGCATTCAGACCTTCGTCGCTCCTCTTGTTGGGGCGCAGCGGGGAACGGGGAGGTTTGGAGGGGGAGGGGGCCTCTTCCTGCCTTTTTTCAGGGCAGAGTTTCTTCTCTGTCCCCTTCTTCCTTGGGGAGGAGCTGCTTCTCTCCTGGGGGAGCAGCTCCTCCTCTGCTGCCTTCCTTTTCGTGGCAGAGTTGCTCCTCTCCTGGAGGGTCAGCTTCTCCTCCTCCTGTTCCTGGGTGGTGGTGCTCCTCTCCTGGAGGGCCAGCTCCTCCTCCTCAGTGGCAGAGTCTGTGTCAGAGTTGGCAGAGGGAGACTTGGGTGGGAGGTGCTGAGTGGGGAGGCAGTGGAGGACCACCATGGGCTCCTCCTGTCTCTTGAGGATGCTGCGAGAAGACAGCACAACAGCCCGAGGAGGGCTGGGGGGAGAGTTGTGGGTGGGGCTGGTACTACAAAGAGGGATAGTGGGCGGAGCCTCTGAGCTTGTCTCCTTGAGGATGGCCCTGCGACCTTTGACCTTGGGAGAGGACAGGACAGGTGAGTGGGCATGGTCTTCCGTGATGCGAGGGGACAAAGATGCCAGCTGTTGGGGGAGCATCCTGCTGGGGGACGTCTGGGGGAGGACTTCCTGTCCAGGTGACATCTTGGTCCTGTCTGGGGTGGACATTGGGCTCACTCTGTCCAGGTGTGATGACATCACTCCAGGCTCCTCCCCCTGCTGCTTTTCTGATTGGCTCAGCACTTCTTCAGCATTCTCCTGAAGCATGCTGGGACAGTCCGCAGCAGCTGGCAGCAGCGATGATGTTGCTATGCTAACAATAACGTCAGACTCTTCCATCGTCTTTTTCTCCCCCTCTGGCTCCTCCTCTGGCTGACTGGGCGGAGCTTCAGCAGTCTCCTGCCATGGCGACAGCCTGTCCATCTTCTCTGGTTCGTCATCGGATTCGCTGTTGTCTGAGGAGTTCCCAGAATCCTCTGCAGGGGAGGAGAGGTTAGATATAGAGATACAGCTGTTTAGCAGGAAACAGGAAGTGGACGTGTTCTCACCATTAGACACCCGGTCCGATTCATACATTCCAGAGGTCCTCCTGGTTCTCCTGCGAGGCGTATCTGTAGAGATGAGGAGGAGCTATAAAATAAACAGTTCTGACATCATAACTCTACTGCGAAGGACAGCTCTGTCTCTTACCGTCTCCGTTGGCCATGGTGGCCATCGGCTCCGTCTCGTTCTTGCCATTGGACTGTCTTTCACTGCTGGTGGTTCTGAGGACGCTGCGTCCTGCGGGTCCAGTGTGTGTGGTTCTGATCTGAGGACGACCACGCCTGGGCCCTGGCGGTTTAACCGTCCCCACCGGAATCTGCTTTTCTTCGTCCTTTTCCAGGTCGTCCCTGTCTCTGATCTGAAGGGACGTGAAGACAGTCAGGCTCAGTCAACAGGAAGTAAGGTTGGGTGGTGATGCTTTGACACCGTATCCTGACGGACTTTTAAAATGGGCAAGCAACAGCACTAGAAGAGTCATGGCAGTCATTTTGCTAGGTGCTACATGTCATGCTGTGACATCAGTCTAGAAACAAAGAAAAAACTTTACCTAAACAATCATTTATTGTACATAAAGTGAAAACAGAAGACAAAAGTATTTTAAAATGAGCCTCGTAACAAAGCCGGTGCCGTGCTGGCAGTCGTCAACCGGGCTCTCTGCTCGGTGAAAAGACGATCGAGGGCTGCAGTCATCCTAACAACAGAGCTGTACTTTAAGTGATTAAATAGTTTACAGTTGTTTGGTTTAAGTGGACTTAATATTTTTTTCAAAAATAGGACTAAATATTTTCTACATAAATCTCAAAGTTAAGACTTTTAATAAAAAATAGCTTTAAAATTTAGAAGTTTGTGCACAGTTTATACACTGAGTCACTTTTTAACATATTTCGCCCATAAAATAGGTAAAACAAAATGGTGGACTAATAGTAATTATGGTAGGAAAATACAAACTAATAATGCGTTATCCATAATCTGCCTTTAGAAAGCAACAACCCTGGTTTAATACGGTGCATTGGACGAGCCGTTTCCCCTCAAACCTACGATTTGCTGCCATGCTGACAGTAACTGGTGCTCCTGTAGCACTTACAAAGATGGCAGCCTCGTTTCATTTAGACTAAACTGGGCTGTGGCGCCAGCATATTTCTATTTAAATGCTAAGGCGCTTTTAAATAAAATTATTATTATTATAGCGATGACATTACTTCCTATTAACTAAACATATTCTAAAGGATATGTGAATAACAGTGACATCACTTCTGGTGCCTGGATCAGTATCAGAACTAAGCAGACCTGTTGGTTAAAGTGTATCACACACTGGACTCTTCTTTAAGTTCTGATACGATCGATGACATCACATCAAACAGACTTAATGTAAAAGACTGTTCTAAGACATTTTAGTGGATTTGGTGCTACAATTTACATTTTAGTAAACGTTTCCTGAAGGTTGGTCGTTGTCAGAAACTAACGTGTAGATTATCACCTTCATCTTCCTCCTCTGCCTCTTCTTGGTCCCTTTCTCTGAAGGCCAAATGATTCGATCGGCCTTCACCCACTCGTCATACCTGAGGATCAGAGAGAGCCAGGTTAGACCTGCAGATAACACCTGAGTTCACGGAGCCAGAACCCAGACTGTCAGGAAAACAGATGAACTCTGAATCCAGCTTTGAGAACTTCACCAACCTGACGTTCCAGCCGTAGTAATGGACCAGGTAGAACTGCTCTCCGTTGTCCACATCTGTCTTCTTAATGTGGGCTTCATAGATCTTCTGGGTCTTCCCTCGGCCGTACTTCACCCTGACCTTCGTCCCCGTCAAAGAGTCTTCGTCCTCCCCGTCCTCGCTCCTAAAACAAGCCGTTTAAAATCATGCGTTGAATATTAAACATCACAGAGAAATAAAAATGTCTTCAGTCTTGCCTGTTCCTGCGGGTCTCCTCGTCCCCCTCTTCTTCATCATCCTCCTCTTCCTCCTCCTCTGAGCCTTTTTCAGAATCATCCATCCTTCTGTTGCTGCGCGTCCTCACCTCCCGTTGCTCCTCCTCACTGTTCTCTGCTTCTCCTCGTCCAGGAAAATTCAGTCGAGAGGACAACTTCATCCGACTCCCCACGCACCTCCTTCTCCCCTAAAACCAGTCCAAAGACCCGCTAGGTTCAGGTTCAGCAGAACTTCACACCCAACACATGGAGACCAGACTACATCCTGGTTTCTGAAACAAAAGGAGACACGTCTCACCCGAAGAGAAGATTTTCTCTCCTTTATCTCCTTGTCACTCTCAGAGTCGACCTCCTCCTCCTCCTCCTCCTCCTCTTCTTCTTCCTCCTCCTCTTCCTCCTCCTCCTTATCTTCGACGGGCTCCATCTTCAGCTGTGGGCTCGTGGACTCTCGTAACTCGGCCCGGGCCTTCTTGTGGTTACTCAGAACCACGTTGGGTGGGGGGTTGTTGTGGTGGATGGTTCTGAAGGTGATTGAGGCGGTGCGGCAGTACTCCTCAAACCCATACAGATACCTGGACATAACAAAGGTCAAAGGTCAGACAAACACAGTAGTCAAAACAAACCGATCATCCTTTGGAATCTGCTCTTCTTACTTCTTGTAGGCCGTCTTAACGTTGTAGGACGCAGCAGAATTCAGTATGGGGATCCCCAGGTCCATGTAGACCTGTTTCCACACCGTGCCAGACTCGATCTGAAACAGAACCACAGAGTTCAGTCACCCACGTTATCAGCTGACAGGACAGGAAAACCCATCGGGTCGTGTCAGACAGCCAAGAAGATCATCAGGTGCTCAGTCCAGCCTGCGAAACCTTCCTTAGCATCATCACTCACACTCGATGACACTTCATTAGCTCCACCCACTCCTCCCAGGAAGTAAATACTTCATATAGCCCCATCCTCTTTCAGGTATTAGCTCCACCCCCTCCTCCTCACCTTGTGGCAGCCTCCCAGGTGGTAAACCAGCCTGAAAAGTTTGAAGAGGTTCAGGTTTTTGTAGCCCAACACAGGGGGCTTGTTGATGGGAGTCCCTGAGAAACAGAGAGACCAACAATCAGTAAAGTCTGAAAACAGAAAAAACGCTTTCGTCTCTGAATTCAGGCTGAACATTCATCTCTGAACAAAACAGGTGCTGAAGTAAATCTGTTTCCTAGTTTTATAATAAAATACGTGACGATGATGATTGGACCCTAAAGTTTCAAACATCATGCGTGGGGTAGAATCAGCAATGCTGTATTTGATCTAAAGACATTTGGGGTCAAAGGTCTCTGCTCCTGAAATGTAAACGTAAAAACTGGACATAGGAACCCTGAAGTTGAAGATGAAGCAACAGTGACCCCTGTAGGGTGGCAGCTGTATAAATTTTAGGTTCTTGTAAACAAATGAGACGTTTTACAGACTAGAAAATAAAAAAATACCCCGCAGACAAGTTATCCTGATGCATGCTCAATAATCCAGGTTAAAAAAAAAAATAAAAAATCTAACTGTTAAGTCATATCCACTGGGAAAAATATATATAAAATAAGTTCATAGCATTTTATCTAAAAGACTTCGTCAGTCTGAGGAGCTGCACTAAACTCAGTCTTATAAATAGCACCTTCTCATAATGGATCAACCAGTTTGCTGGTGACGCCCAAAACTAGCAGTTCAATCAACTTTTGAACTCAGTTTTTTAAATTCAATGTTTATTCATACAGGTTAGTCTCATTGAGCCTCGAGGACTCGTTTACAGGAGACCTGTTTTTAACAAAGAACACGGATGAGGTACAGATAACAGCAGACAATCATAAAAAAGCATATAAAATGAAAAGTAAATGAAAGAAATTATATATAAAAAAAAGAAACAAAAACAGCTACATTATAAAGCACTGCAGAATGCTAAAACCAGAACATGTCTGCGTTGGTTTTTGCCATGAAATTAGCAGATGTTTAACGTCCTGGTTTGCTTCAAACTAGCTGCCATCTTTTACATCTGCTCATGTGAACTTATATATATATAAACAGATAAAGTAGATTAATTGTTATGCTACAATAGTATGTAGAACTTTGGGGCTCATCACTGAAGCTGGCAGTGGATTGGTCAGACAGCCAAGAGAAGATGTGACATCATCTGATGTCATCAGGTAACTAAGCGAAACCTTTTCTCTGCTTCATCACTCCTCCTCAGCCAGTTTAATGTGATGAAAGACAACAGGTCTGAGCCTCCTTTATGGTTGCAGACGTACATCACTTCCTGTTACCCAGTCAAGACCTTCACTCATAGGACCAGAGCGAGTCAGGTAATCAAAGACCCTAACAATCCTAAGTGTGAGGAGCGTGAGGGCAATCTGCATGTGAATCCAGCTCACAGAACACCTCAATGCAAAACTCAAACTCCACACTCTCCATTCTTTGAATTGAGAAAGCTCCTCAGACGAAAAGCAAAATGTCTTCAGCTGCAGAGTAGAAGTCCAGCTGTTTTAGTTTTTAACCTTTTTTTTTATTTATCATGTCCTGGATGACTGAGAATTTACACCAGCGTAATTGGTTATGATGATTTCAAACAGCATGATTGTGTAGGGGGAAGTAGGCGGAGCTTACAGTTCAACATCCCTAAAACCTTGTTCCAAAATACAACATGGCAGCTCCCATAAACCGGACTCTACCCCTCTAACAAACCGATTCACATCATGACTTTCCACTTCCAAAAAAACAAAACAAACAAAAAAAAAACATTAAAACATTAAAATAAGTTAATTCATGATGGTTTAACAGACTCGCTAATATCTAACCTTAACATGCAGAAGGAGAGTGATGACAGGAAGATAGTGGTTCAGCTCAGGATAAAAGTCCATGTATTTTAGTATTTTTATGGCTGAATTGTTTTAACTGTTCTATGTGTAATCTGAATCTTAGGGTTTGTTTGTTCTCAGGGTGACGTTCTGAGCGTGCTCACCTCTGTCCTCCATAAACTTATAGAGCTGCTGGAGGAAGTTGTCTCTCTCCTCAGGGTCCTGCTCCTCCTCAGGCTGACGCACACAGAAAGACAAGTTCATAAAAATACACACACACACACAAAAAAGCATATCGCTTGCCGCCTTTTATGTCACAATTTTAAATTAAGAAAGTCAAATTCATGTGTTGGGATGACTCTCAGCTACTACCACACCAAATCTTAGCTCAATATCCGTCAAATCGACTGAGTTATCACCATGTTTGTGTCTGACTGCGTGGTGCCAGATGTCAACACATTTAAGTGAGACGTGTAAAACTTCACCTCCTCCTTTATGTGCTTCTTCCTTTCATCCTCGTCGACATCCTCTTCCTCCTCCTCCTCCTCTTCTTCTTCTTCCTCGCTTTCCTTCTCGTCTTTGTCGTCTTCGCTGGAGGACGAGTCGAGGATCTGACTCATGTCCATCTTCCACGCATCTGGAACCTCCCTGCTCCTCAGGAACATCTGGGCTGCTTCGAAACCTGCAAAACAAAGGATGAGGAGGATAAGGAAGAGGAGGAAGCACGGAGCAGGCAGAGGAGAGGAGGAGGCTTCACCTCTCCTGCTGACGAAGTGAGACTTGGAGATGCTGACGGAGGTGATGAGGTGGACGTGTCTCTTTGCCACAGTGTAGCTGCAGGATGAAAACAGGAGAACTAGTTAGAACCAAACAAGCTGATGGTTCCGACGTGATGTCAGAAACACGAAAAACTAAAGTTGAACTCACAACTTCCCATCGTGGAAAGACCTGACCAGATACTGGTCCTTCTTCACCACCAGCTCATCGCTGCAGCTGGGCAACACCACCTGCAGAACCAACAAACACCATCAGAACAACCAAAGTGGAAGGATGAGAACTTTGATTCAACTCAGAAAGGAAGAACGTCTCAAGAGTGCTGAACCAGGACTGTGGAGATACGGCTCATCCTGAAGAACTGGAACAGAACCTGATAAGCTCAGTTTAAATTGTGCTTACCAGAGCTATGAACCAATTGATGGACTCCTCCAAATTCTCGATGCTGCAGATTTGTCCCAGCAGCTCATCGCTCTGCCTCTTCCTCTCTTCCTCCTCATCCTCGCTGGATGAAGTGAGGTTCTCCTCATCAGCTCTGCAATCCAAACACACAGTCAGGAGTTCTGTAGATAAACCGTCTGACTGACTTCTTAAATGCTGACAATGTCAAAATGTTTTGGCTCATCACTGAAGCTGGCAGCGCATTGGTCAGACAGCCAAGAGAAAGCGTGACATCATCTGATGTCATCAGATAACTGAGCGAAACCTTTTCTCTGCTTCATCACTCCTCCTCAGCCAGTTTCTTCTGTCAGTTCAGAAAAAAATTCTGGAGAGGTTCTGAAAGGTGCTGATGCAGCTACAACCCCAAAACACCTCCACCTTTGTTCACAAAGTTAGATAAAAAAAAACAACTAAAAAAAAAACTTACACAGCCTGAGAAGAGCGCCGCCCGCCTCGGTTGGACTTTTTACCAATCACTGGGGTACCGAAATGCTCCGGGTTGGTCAGCGGCAGCTGGTCCAATGTCTGCAGGAAATAATGTTTTTTTAGGTTTCAGAACTTCCAGACTGCTCTTATTCAGAGCCGACAACTCACCTCACCCACCGCAAAATGTCTGCCCCCCTTCAGGCACAGAGATGTTCGACGGAGAGTCTTCTCATCTCCATCATCAAAAACTGGAACACACACAGACCAGGTGACAAAGTAAAGACCGGTACTGTCTAGCTTCCACAAGAGGAAGACCTTCAGCCAGCGGCAGGATTAGGGACATTAGGTTAACATCACAAATTACAAACTTTAATCCAAGATTGCCTACCTACCCCTGGGATTCACTGATCAGACATTAGATTAAATATTTATATTTAGATAGTTGAAAGCTGCATTTAATGTCAGTCAAAATTGAGGAGTTTTTACCCAAAAAGGGGCGGAGCATTACATTAATCCCCAAAAAGGGGCGGGGCTTTTGCAGCAGTAGCTGTGTGTGTTGCCTCACTCATAGTTGGGCGTTTTTCTGTCACCTGGCGTTAGTCTGTGATGTCAATGAACAATAAAAACAAAGTAGATTAATTGTTACGCTACAAAGATCTGTAGAACTTTGGGGCTCATCACTGAAGCTGGCAGTGGATTGGTCAGACAGCCAAGAGAAGATGTGACATCATCTGA
>JARVGQ010000781.1:23765974-23779294 GCA_031762355.1 Hypsolebias martinsi
GGGCAACCTTGGCTGAGTCCAACTCTCACTGGAAACGTGCCAGAATTACTGCCGGCAATGCAGACCAAGCTCTGACACCGGCCGTACAGGGACCTAACAGCCCATATCAAAGGGCCTGGTACCCCATACTCCCGGAGTACCACCCACAGGGCCGCCCTGCCCCCGAGGGACGCTGTCGAATGCCTTCTCTGTATATGTTAAAAAATAATTGCCAGTTACTGAAAGTGTGAAATAATAATTTCCTGTAGATTTTTTTTTGTTGTTGTTGTTTGATAAGTGACATGTGAGGCACGTGTTATTTGCGCTGTGACCTCACCATGACCTAATTGTGTCCTCTGACCTCAGGGAACCTGAGGGGTGGAGTCTGAGCCAGCAGACGCTGCAGCAGCTGGAGATGTTGCAGAAACAACAGCTGCAGCTGCAGGTAAACCCACTCACCTGATTAGATGCTGCTGCTACGTCTTCTCCACCATGTGACTGATGTTTGGCTCCCCTCATCCAATCAGAGCCAGCTGCTGGAGTCCGCCCTCAGGATAGTGACAGGCCATGCCCCTATGACGTCACACCTGAGAGCTGCAGGTGAGTCAGCCTCCTGAGGCCTGGCTGTTCTTCATCACAGTGGACATTCTGAGATTATATTTGTTCCTCAGGTCGTTGTCTTTATTATTTATTCGAACGAAGTTTTATTTGGACAATAAAGCTTTTATTTTGTTCCAGAGTTGTTCTTTTGTGATCTGAATGTTTACCGTTTTGTTCGGTGTAAAATGGGTCTGGGTGGTTCTGAACGTGTCAGCCAGCAGAGGGCAGCACCGTCCCTGTCTCTGTATGACGGTCTGCCGCAGGTCACCTGAGCCGTTACCATGACAACACCATGCAGCAACACGGACAGGTGTTTGCTGGTGCTGCGGAGAGGAAGGAGGCGGCGTTGTCATGGTAACCAGGATTTTTGTAGTTTCGGGTTATTCATAAACTCCTGACGTATTTTTGTCTTATGTCCAGATTTTTTTTTTTTTTTTCTGAGAATGTCCAAATCTCTGGAGAAACACAGAACAATTTACAAGTTCTGATAATTTTCTGCTTCAGAGAACCAAAACCACCGAGGCTCCTCTGGAGCTGCTGCGGCTGCTGTCCCCGTTACCATGGAAACACGCCCCCCGGACCCCAGGCCAGACAAGACCAGGTGAGTCCGATCAGTTCTTAAGGTTCGGTTTCAGGTTCTGGGGTCAGGAGGAGCAGAGCTGAGGCCCGGTTCAGTGTGGTCAGAACACGTCAGGGTTCTGCTCAGAGGGCGTGTGTGTGCGTGCGCGCGCGCGTGTGTCACGGGGGAGGGGGTTCTGATCTCCCCCCTCCTCTTCATCCCCTCTGCAGCAGCAGGAGGAAGAACCTCAGACAGTCCTCCTCTCTGGGTTCGGTTCTCCGTGTCGAACCGGAACATGTCTCCGTCTCGCAGGCGGTCCTGTTACCTGTGCGACCTGCCCCGGATGTCCTGGGCCATGATCTGGGACTTCACCGAACCGGTCTGCCGCGGCTGCGTTAACTACGAGGGCGCGGACCGGGTCGAGTTCGTCATCGAGACCGCCCGGAACCTGAAGCGGGCCCACGGCTTCCAGGAGGACCGAACACCTGAAGGCGGACCCGTGAAGACCCAGGCGGTTCTGAGCGGGAAGGAGCCTCCGGGTCAGTCGAACCAGCTCCAGGATGAAGGACACGGTTTGGACCGGTACCTGCACGGAGCGGAGGGTCGGGCTCGGTTCGACAGAGGGTTTAAAACGGAAGATGGACTCCCGGACCAGAACCGACACAGTCCGAACTCAAGGAGCAGGATAAACGGGGGCTCGGTGTCGGTATCGGTACCGCCGAGCCTGCTGCAGCCAGCGACTCGAACCTCCACCCAGAACTCCGTGGATCCGGGCGGGAAGAGACCCGCCTCGGTGTCCAGCACGGACCAGGACCGGGACCTGAAGGAGAAGCAGCGAAACTCTGAGGTTCTGACCGAACTGAACGAGAGCCTCCGGAACCGGCAGGAGGAGTGGGCCAGCAGACCCAAACCTGTCAGGGACACCCTGCTGGTTCTGTCTCGGTCCACCCCGTTTGATGTCCGGTTCAAGAAGGACCATGGTCTGGTGGGCCGGGTCTTCACCTTCGATGCTGTGTCCAAAACCGGACTGGACTTCGAGCTGAAGATCTTCATTGAGTACCCGACTGGTTCTGGGTCTGTGTTCTCCAGCGCCTCAGGAGTGGCCAAGCAGATGTACCAGGACTGCATGAAGGACTTCGGCAGGGGTCTGTCTTCCGGGTTCCGGTACCTGGAATACCAGATGAAGCCTGGTTCTGGGGACTGGCGCCTGCTGGGGGACCTGTTACCAGAGTCCCTGCGGGTTTTCAGGGACCGGGTCAGAGATGACCTACTGCCTCAGCCTCACACTGACTCAGTGCTGCCCACCCCCCTGGTTCTGCTTGGTCGGGGGTCCAGCAGCACCAGGACTGGTGGGAGGAAGAGGAAGGCCTCCCCTGATTCAGGTCTGAAACTGACAGAGGACCAGAACCGACAGCAGTGGGTCGACAACCAGGTCGAGACCCTGAAGCTGTCCCCGCTGGACCGGACCTCACCTGCTAACCCTGCTGCTCAGGGCGGACAGTCCCCCAGCAAAGACCTGGTCCATTCCACCACTGACGGCCCAGTGTCTCCTGGTTCCGACCCGGGACGTCCCCAGAGCATCCCGGACTCCCCCCCGGCCCACAGTGGACCCCTGAGCTGCACCATCTGCCACCAGCGGCTGGAGGACACTCACTTTGTTCAGTGTCCGTCGGTTCTGGACCACAAGTTCTGCTTCCCCTGCTCCAGAGACAGCATCAAAGCTCAGGGGGGTTCTGGTGGGGAGGTGTACTGCCCGAGCGGGTCCAAATGCCCCCTGATGGGCTCCAGTGTCCCCTGGGCCTTCATGCAGGAAGAGATCAGAACCATCCTGACCGGAGACGTGAAGAATGAGACGGACTCCTGAACTGAGCCGGGGGTTCTGCTGGAGAACCAGAACCTGGACCTCACGCTGGTCCTGTTCTGCTGGAGATCTAGAGGCTCGACCCGGTTCTGTTGGTGCAGTTCTAGACAAAACTGTAGACCCAACAGATTATTACTGATATTGAAACATTTTTTATTCATCAGAAACATTTTAAAGTTGTTTTGAAAAATAATTTTTTTAAGCGTTTTGTGAGTTTAATTTAAATATTTGGACCCAATAAATATGACGCCATGTTCCGTTTTTAATGCTTTTATTTATTTTACACAGAAAATAACCATCAGCCTCTGCTTTAATCAGCAAATTATAGCTAGAAAAATGGCATTTCCTGCAAAAATGCAGTGTGAATGCTTATTGCAGAAGAACTTGGTGAAAAACAGCTGAAATTAGCTAAAAAAAAAAAAAAAGGATAAATGTAGCTGACCTAAATTAGCAGGAGAAGACAGACATGTTTGTCCAGTTAGGCTGAAAGAAACAGAAATGAGAACAAAAAAGGGGGAATTATCTGAAAAATGCTGAAATAACAAAAAAAAAAAAAAAACAGCTGAAAGGTAGCTTAAAAAAGCAGGAAGAAGCTGAAATTACTAGGAGGAAATGGAGGGAGAACATTTTTGCTGAAGTGGGCTGAAAAAGTTGAAATGAGTGGGGGGGTGGGATGTGGAATTAGCTGAAAAAGCTGAAATTAGCATACAACAGCTAAAAAGTAGCTGAAAGAACTGAAACTGTAGAAATATGCTGAAAGAGGCATAACAAACTGAAACTAGCAGAAAGAAGTGAATTAGGTTTAGCAGAAATTACCATGGAAATGATGAATTCATGAAAAAACAACTGAAAAGTAGCTAAAAAGGCAAAATGAAGCCACAATTACAAGAAGGAAGTGCAGAAAGCACATGTGTGCCCAATTATGTTGAAAGAACCAGAAATGGGTACAGAAAAGTGGAAATTATCTGAAAAAAAATTGCTGAAATGAGCAAAAAACAGCTGAAAGCTAAAAAATAAAAAGCAGAAATGTACTTAGATTGCCAGAAGGAAGTGGAGAGAGCAGTTTTGCTGACTTGGGCTGAAAAAAAGTTGAAAAGAGCGCCAAAAATGTGGAATTATCTGATTTTTTTTAAAATTAACATAAAACAAATATTAGCTCAAATAGCCAAATAAATAAACAAATAAATGTAAACATGCAGAAATAGGCTCAAAGGAGCATAACAAGCTGAAATTAGCAGAAAGAAGTTAAAAGAAGCACAACAATGTTTTAGTTAGCAGAAAGAATCAGAATAGAGCACAAAACAGCTGAAAGTAGCTGAATTTTTTTTAAAATTTGCACAAAGGAAAAATGGATCACAATAGTGTGAATGCTTCATAAGCTTTCACACAATAAATCTGTTAATAACGATGTCATATCACTGCGTCCTGTATCGTCCGCTCCTGTTCACCGTGTCCTGGCCTGTAATAAGACCTGATTGGACCGGACCTCTGGTCTGAGACATTTGTTCATATTCCAGTTTACAGTTTTAAAGAATCTTAGTTTGTAAAATGTCCAAGATCTGAGAACCTAAAACTTGTTCAGAATGCACATCGCCCGCCGCGTTTCGGCTCAGTTTCCTTTTTCTGTGCTGACAAAGCTGAAACAGCTGTTAAAGCTAACAGCAGCAAAAGGTTAGCCAAAAGTAGCAGAACAGTAGGTAAAGTTAGCATAAGAAGACAAAAACAGAGCCAGGAGCTGAAACGGAATTCAAAGAGAACTAGATTTTTGTTGTTGTTGTTGTTGCAAAAAATACAGAGTGAATGCTGAAACCTACTGAAAAAGCTCTTAAGTTGTTAAAGTTAAAAGTAGCAAAAGGCTGGCTAAAGGCTAAAAGTAGCAAAGGGCTAACCAAAATCTAAAGGTAGCAAAAGACTAGATAAAGCAGTAAAATGAATGGTAAAAATAGGAAAAGACTAGTTGGAAGCTAAAGTAGTTAAAGACTACACAGAAGCTAAGGGTAGTGAAACTGTAACCAAACATAGCAAGCTAAATAGAAGCTGAAAGTGCCAAAAGGATAACTAAAATCTAAGGTTAGTAAAACACTAGGTGAAAGCGGCAAAGTAATATAAAAGTTGAAAAAGACCAGCTAAAAGCTAAACTATCAAAAGAATAGTTAAGCTACATGTAACAAATAGTTGGCTAAAAACTAAAAGTAGCCAAAGGCTATTTAATAGAAAGGTCACTACAAGTTTTTTTGTAGCCAAAGAAGACTGATTATATGAAACTAGATTTAAAAAAGAAAATGTTTTTTTATTTTTTTATTATTTTTTATTATTATCATTTAAAGGAACCGAACAGATAATAATGTTTTTCCATGAAGAAAATATTTGTAAATTAAGATTAAATGTTGAAAGCATAAAGCTTAAAAACTAAATCTGACTGTACCCATCTCCTGAATGAGCTTAAATTTAGCTATATGACAGCTAAAATAATACAAACTATGCAGGAGTTAGAACATAAAAAAGTCTACTTAAAAATAAAAAGACAACAGTGTGATGCTGAATGTGTGTTTAGTTATGTTTTTGATCAAACCTCAAAATGATGCTGTGACCTCATGAGGTCATCATGTAACGTGTCAGCTCTCTGAGCATGTGTAGAGGATGACTGTCAGCTACTACCACATCAGAGTTTAGCTCAATATCTGTAGAATTGACTGAGTTGTGGCCATTGGTTGGTGGTTAATATCAAGTAGCTGTAGCAGCCATTTTGAATAACGAAAGACTTTGCTTACGCTTCAGTCACACACACACACACAGACAAAAACATGATCGCCCTTTTTCATTTGATGTGAGTGATAATAAAATCTTTAGAATCCATTTCTCTTCTTTTTATTCTTCATTTCAGTTTTCCTGCAGAATCAGACACACTTAGAGCTTTTTACTTCACATCGCAAACACACACTTTTAAGCGAGGGTGTGTGTGAGCTGAGCTGCTGCACAAAGCCAAGGGCACCTTAACCATCACACACACACACACACACACACACACACACACACACACACACACACACACACACACACACACAAACACACACACACACACACACACACTGCAGGGGAAATATTCACAGAGAAACATCTGCAGTGCAGCTGGAAGCAACACAACAGCAAAGCCTGATCCTGCGTTCTGATTGGTCGATGGTGAAAGAGGTCAAAATGTCTGGGCATTGTTGATATGATCACGCGTTCACTTCCATGTTTTAGATTTGTGTAATGTTGTTATTCTGACAGATGCAGGGGATACCTCTCTAAATATTTATGCAGTTACATGAATAAATAAAATTTAAAAAACACCGGTTGAATTTCTAAACTGAACAGAAAACAGACATTATTCATGCTAACAGCTACAAACTGACAGAATGTGGGACGTGGATAAATCCTGGAGCAGAACTGTTGGATCCTTTAGTCTCAGGCTCATTGTTCTGTTTTCATTCAGTCATTGAGACAGCGGTTTCCTCCTCTTCCTCATCCTCCTCCTCTGTTGCCATAGAGGGGGATGTAGTTACCATGGTTACAACTCTGCCTGGAAACATAATTTATTCAGGAATATGCTGTGGAAACAGAGATTCCTGAGCTGTGATGATGAGTCCATTCATCAGGGGTGGAGAGAGGAACTGAGACCCCCTGGTAACTCACAGAAGAGCAAACCAAGCGTACATTTTAGAACTGTTCTTGGTAAATCATAAATGCACATATTTAAAGTTAAATAAAAGCAAAAACACTGAAAAATGATAAGAAGCGTTAAAAAATTCACACGTTAATCTGAAACCTCAATAAAAACTAAATCATCATCCAGAAGGTCTGAACATCATGAGTCCAGGTTAGATTCAGTAAGATCCAATAAGCTTTTTCTTCCATTCATCCAACAATTCAGATACCCAGCCAATCAAACAAGACCAGTCAACCAACCAATCAACAATCCCAGCCAACCAACCAACAATACCAGCCAACCATCCAACCAACAATACCAGCCAACCAACCAACCAACAATACCAGCCAACCATCCAACGAACAATACCAGCCAACCAACCAACCAACAATACCAGCCAATCAAGCAACCATCCAAACAAGCATTCATCCAAGCACCAACAAGGCCACCAGCCAACTAACCAACTGACAATACCAGCCAGCCAACCAACCAAACATTACCAGTCAACCAATCAGCCAACAATACCAGCCAATCAATCAACCAACAATACCAGCCAATAAATCAACCAACAAGGCCACAAGCCAACTAATCAACCAACAATACCAGCCAACCAAGCAACCAGCCAACAAGGCTAGGAGCCAAGTACTTTGTAAACAACCAACCTACCTACATGGCTAGCAGCCAAGCAACTAACCTGGCAACTATCCAGCTAAACACAAATTAAGCAGTCAGACAGCCAACAAACCAACAAGGCCCACAGCCAAGCAAGCAAGCAACCAACCAACTAGCGGACCAACCAACCAACCAGCATGGCCAGCAGCCAAGCAACTAACCAGACAACTATCCAACTAAGCAAAACTTAGGTAGCCAGACAGCCAGGGAACCATCCAAACAACATGGCCAGCAGCCAACCTACCAACCAACCAACCAACTAACAAGGCCAGCAGCCAAGCAACCAACCAACCAATCAAGCTGGCAGCCAAGCAACCAAAATGGCCAGCAGCTAAGCAAACAACCAACCAACAAGGCCAACCAACTAGTCAGCCAGCCAACAGCAGCAATAACAACAACAATATTCACTAAGATTCTTTGTGTTCATCACCACCAGTCTTTATTTTTTTTGTTTATATTAAAAACAATGGTCACTAAAAGAAACAGATAATCAGTAGCTCTACAACTGTTCCAACAACAGAGGGCTGATGGATCAAGCATGTCCTCTGAAAGAACTCAACCTGAGTGAAAAACCTCCATCTGTCAGAGAAGAAGAACAGACTGAAAACAAAATGTGAACTAGACTAAGGTCACATGATCAGAGGTCTGCATGTTGTCGGTTCTTCAGATGGACTCCAACATCTTGAATGCTACAGCTTATGTATGTTTCACTCTTCTGAGACTTGGTTTTATCAGAGGGTTTGTTGTCAGGTAAGACATGTTGAAGGAGCAAAACCAAACAACCAACCAATCAACCAACACATTGTAGAAGGTTAGAATCAGAAGAATTGTTCATGCTTTAGAAGACATTCAGGGCTCATAAAGTGTTGGTGCAACAGCTGCTGATCCAATAAACCAGAACGTCAGACTGGACAGAGGAGTAAACAAAGGGGAGATGACGCAGTCCTCCATCACGTCTGTTTCCTAGTAACAGCAGCAACAGCCTGAATGCAGCAACTGTTTTTGATCAATTCATCTCCACCCTTCTCACTTGTGAATCAGTTATCAGCAACACCATCAGAACCTGGTTTAAGGTTCTGGTCATCAGCCACATTCAGCTGCTTGTTTCGTTTTTTTCTTGTCCATATGTTTTTGTTGTTTTCATCTGCATTTTGTGGGTCTTTGTGTTTCAGGGACCCCGGGTACCTCCAGGATGTTCAGACTGAAGGGACTCTCTTTCAGTCTTTGGCCAATCAGAGCCAGGAGGCGGTGAGGAGAGCCAATGAGATGCTGAAGGAGATGGAGGCTGTGAAGGCTGAGATAAAGATGCTGCTAACAGTAAGAAACTGGGTCTGACAGAACCAGAGTCAGAACCAGAGTCAGAACCATTCAGAAGTTTTTGTTTTGTTTACGCTGATTCAGCATCCACACTGTTGTTTTCCTCTTTGTAGTTTATGATTTTTACAATCTCGCTACTTCTTCAGACTTTGTGCTATTTTACCTGTTCGCAAATCAAAACATTCGGCTCATTCAGCTGATGGCGGCTGTAACGTTTGGTATTTATTACTTTTAAATTTTTCTAAACAAGTGCCTGTAACTTAAAAAAACATTTTCCTCTTAGAAATTTGTAGAATTGTTTCAAGTTCTTCAAAAACATGCTTCTCTTTGAAGCCTGCTCAACTTTAGTCTTCTAATTCTACTTTTAGCTTTTAGCTACCATTCTGATTCAAAAGTATCAGAATGGTAGAAATAGTTTTGCTAATAATAACATCCATTTTGCTATTTATGTATTTTTGCCACTGTTCTGATACTTTTAGCTTTTAGCTGTAATTATGTTGATTCTGGTTTCTGATTTTCTGATTTTAGTTTCAGCAAATGTTTATTTAGCTCAATTTTTCTAATATATATACCAGTATATACACACATTAGCTAATTTTGGTTACTGTTTTGTTGATATTTGCATCTGTTGTGCTCCTTTTTGCATTTAGCTACCATTCTGGCTTTTTACCTACAGTTTTTCTAATATTAACATATGTTTTTCTAATTGTATATTTTAGCTATTGTTCAGATACTCGTACATTTTAGCTTTATTTGGTTACTTTTAGCATTTAGCTATCATAATGCTTCTGTTAGCTTTTAGCTAACATTCACCTTCTTTTAGATTTTAGCTACCATTCAGCTTTTTTTGGTTTTTAGCTAATTATGTTAATTTTAGTTTCTGGTTTGCTGGGTTTACTTTTAGCATCTGTTTAGCCAATTTAGCAAGATTAGTATTTGTTTTCCTAATTCTAGCCACTGTTTTAGCCTTTTTTAGCTACTGTTCTAATTTTAGTATTTAATGCTTTTAGCTCACGTATTTCTTCTCCTTGCTCATGGTCTAATCATTTCTGTTTGTGACTGTTTTTGCTTATTTCGGTTTCGGTTCAGCTTGTTTTAACTTTTCACTCTTTAATTTCAGTGAAGTTGTTCAACTCTCAGTGCTCGTTTCTCCAGTTCGGTGTCAAATCAGGATTTAAAATATTGTTAATAAATTAGTTTAGAAGAAGTGGATTAGACAGAACCAGTTTGGACCAACAAAGTTAAAGAGTTCTGACATGACCTGCTTTATTTCATCCAGCAGCCAGAAGACTCAGGGTACTACACCAGGCCTGCATCAGAACCCCTTCAGATCCAACCAAACCAGCTCAAGTCCCGACAAATCAAACATCATCAAGACCACCTTCTGTCCCATCAAGCCAAGGTCCCCCAGCCCAGTTTGGATCTAGACCAGTCCCAACAACACCATCCCCAAACAGACGATCATCTCCAATTTCAACCCTTCCAGTTCCAACACAAACAGACCCACCAGAACCAGTCCAAACACCTAGAATCCCACCAAAACCAGTCCAAACACCCAGAATTCCTCCAAAACCAGTCCAAACACCCAGAATCCCACCAAAGCCAGTCCATACCCCCAGAATCCCTCCATAACCAGTCCAAACCTCTGGAGTTCCACCAGGACAAGTCCTATCACAACCAGTTCCAACATCTGGAGTCACAACAGAACCAGTCCAATCACCCAGACACTCACCAGAGCAAGTCCCGGCACAAACAGTCCCACCAGAAAACTTCTCAACATCTGGAGTCTAACCAGAACCAGTTACAACACTCACAATCCCACCAAAACCAATTCAAGGACCAAAATCTTCAGTCTAATCAAACAGCGTTTCAACAAAACTTCACTCTGGCTCCTCAAAACCCGTTTCATGAAACTCGTGCTCCAGAAGTTCAGAGCCATCAGTTACAGTCCCATCAGTTCCAGTCTGGACTGGTTCAGAAGGGTCCAGTGCATCTATCCATGTTGGAGGAGGCCAGTCAGGTTCTCCGTCAGGCTCGAAGACGGAAGAAGATTCTGGAGGACAACCTGGAGACCTTGCTCAAAGCCAGGACTGGAGAGATCCTTCACTGCCAGCTGGAAGCCCTGGCTGCTAACAGGTAGCTAATGCTAATAACTACCGGTAATGAGATCTAACAGCTGATTGGTGACTGATGTTATGATCTAACAGCTGATTGGTGGCTGATGTTATGATCTAACAGCTGATTGGTGACTGATGTTATGATCTAACAGCTGATTGGTGACTGATGTTATGATCTAACAGCTGACTGGTGACAGATGTTATGATCTAACAGTTGATTGGTGACTGATGTTGTGATCTAACTGCTGATTGGTGGCAGTTGTTAAGCACACACAGATACTATATATAATTTTTTTGTTGATGACCCCTGCAGTGCTGCATAGTGTCCCAAAGGTCCAAGATAACAACAGTTTGTTTTCCAGAGTCAAACAGGAAACAGAGTTTGTGTTCTCTGCAGGGATATGGCTGAAGAGGTTCGGATCAAGAAGACCGTGGACTCCTGGATCAACACCTTAACCAAAGAAATCCAGGTAAATTCTGTACCCTGAATCAGCTGAATGTCCAGATTGATACAAAAATCAGGGAATTGTGTTGTTGTATCTGATAAATTTTCTTTTTTCTCAGTCTCAAGAACCTCCTAGTCCTCCTCCAAAGGCTGCAGTATCACAGGTGAGGGCTGCAGGTAGAGGGAAGCCAGTGAGCATGCTCAGACCAACAGGAAGTAGGGCTGCAGTGAGAACCAGGGGGCAAGGAGCTGGACGCCAAGTGGTCAGTAATGTTTAAGGTAAGTCAGGTACAGGTGAGCACTTTGTCACTGATGCTGTCTCCGCTGCAGGGGGCGGGGCCTTCAAGGGTCCCAGGTAAACTGACGGACAGCCAGCAGCAGCAGGAGGACAGAGGAACATACCTGACTCATCTGTACGGTAAACTCCCACATGAAGGTCAGAGACGAACCTTGAAGAGGAGTGCATACCCTCGCTTCAGCTCTCCAGCTTCACCCCTCAGCCGAAAGCCCCGCCCCCGACTGGTGGAGAGTATCAGAGGTCAGAAAAACAAACAATCCCATTTTTAAATCCTGATGTTCCAGATGTTCAGCTCTCCCTGACACTGATTTGTCTGCTCTCAGGTGTGACCATGAAGTCCTGTAAGACTCAGACCAGTATGGCCCCTCCTCTCACTCTGGCCCCGCCCCTCACCAGGTCACACTTACCCTCACATGACGCTGCTCATCTTGCTGTGACCTCTGCAGACGGTCTCCCTGCTGCCATGGCAATCCCACTGGGTCAGTAAATAAACTACCCTCAGAGCTCAGTTATTACTCAGACTGTCTTAATCTGGATTATTTTTTATAAAATAAGCTGGTCTAAAATGAATCGACTAAACCTGAGGTCATGATGTACAGCAAGTGAAATAATAAATTATGAGGAAACTTCATAAAATCACTTTTTGCTGCTTCCTTTACTGTTTTTAGACCAAATCTAAATGTATTCCTTTCAGAACAATTTATAAATCCTGGTTCTCTGTGAGCCTTTTATCCACAGTCACCTACACCCCCCACCTGTCAGTCATACATCTTCATTTCATTTTCTTTTTCAGGTCGTCCCAGGTTGGACTCTTCGTCCAGGCGTGAGTGCCCACAGGAAGTGACTTCAATACTTCCTGTTCCATTTGCATCAACTGTGGAGAACAAGAACAAGGAAGTGCCTGAGGAACAGGTGAGACATATTTCTGTCACCTGCTGCTGCTCATGTCACCAAACACCAGCCGGTGTTCTCTGGTCCTGTGGTCACTCTGGTAATGGGCCGGACCAGTAAGACTCTGGTGAGTCAGAGGAACGACTGTTATTAGTTATAATGGTTATTATTAGTATGTAGCAGTTAATAATATCCTGACCTCTGACCCGTGAGCTGAAGAACAGTGGAACCTGCCAGAGGGGAGACACATTTAAGGTAGCACCTAAACTTTCGGTTCGTCGGGCTGGAATTACCAGAACCAACCTGTGGTAGTGAGATAACTGGGTCAGATCATTCAATTCAATTAAAAAATACAAAGTACTGTACTTTATTAATCCCAAAGGGAAATTAATTGTTGTTGTAGCTCATCTTGGATTCATTAGAGTTATTCTAGATGCTGATGGCTTTGGGCAGGAAGGCTCTCTTGTAGCAGTCCGTCCCACAGCGGCTCCAAAGAAACTGGCTGCAGATGCCGATCTGTCCACCCAGACCCAGCAAACCTCTCAGTTCTCTTGGGCAGCAGCACTGACTGAACGCTGGGCAGAACTGTTGCCTGAGCGTTGGCAGTTTCTCCCAGCAGCCTGCCGAGCCCCTTGTTGCTGCTAACTTAACTGCAGGTGCCGTGGGACGATCTTGGTCCTCCTGCTGTCACCTGCCGCATTTCCCGCTACCTCCAAGATCTCAGAGGTCAGGCACTCGAGCCTTCTAGCCATCTAGGTAGACGGTAATGCATCTATGGCACCTCCTTTTCAACTCATTTGGGATATGGGGCTGTAGTTGAGGTCTTATTTGAGCTTTTGAGATGTTAATCAGCAGCTCCCATTTGTAGAAAACCACCTTGTTGTTATGGTTAC
>JARVGQ010000781.1:23795582-23816816 GCA_031762355.1 Hypsolebias martinsi
CCCGTTAGACGAAACAGACTTTATGATACCCCCCCCCCCCCCCGGCTGAGTGTCTGAGTAAAACCAGGAGGAGGGAAAGGACTGCAGTTCATGTTAAATATCTGCAGCAGCTGGTTTTTCTTTAAACCTTCTGTCTGTTTTTGATTTATAAAACGAACATTTGTGGCTTCAAACTTTATTTGAGACAACAAAGTCTAGACAGCATTTCTAAAAACAAAACTGGAGTTGTCAGAAATGAGCTTAAGGTGAAAATGTTTTATTACCAGAAACAAAAGAAACAGTAATCACCAAAAAAAAAAAAAAAAGCCTAATTGACAAAACATACCAATTCCTCAGAAATGATTTAAACCAAACAAATTTACTTTTTCTGCAAAAACTCTCTCCTCTGCTCTTTGCCATCTGCAAGCGCTCTTGGCCACGCCCACTTCTCCGCTCTGCATGGAAGTTTATCCTGCAGTGTGGGCTGCAGAAGTTGCAAAATAATTCAAAATAATTTATTTTAAATAAAAATTGCACGACGATCGTGCGACTCATCCATCAATCAGCCATTTATGTGTCATGTCCAATCTTATTTTGAAAAACCGCGATAGAGCGAGTCTGCGATAAACGAACCGCCAAGTAGAGAGGGACTGCTGTATATTACTGTTTCTGTGACTTGACGCTAAAAACTGAACTGAATTGTGTGACGTCGTCTTCAGGTCGTTTGAAACATGTTTGGTTTGTGTGACGTTGTCTTCAGCTGGTTTTAAACACGTCGCCTTCAGGCTCAGACAGTCTGAATGTTAATCAGCTGTCGGTGGTGCCGTTAGTTTAAGGTGGACTGAAATCTCCTCTTGAGTTTAAATCTGCAGGATCTGAGTTGTTCTTCAGGCCCAGCATGAAAACTTCAGCTCAGTGTCTGGTTTCAGCCGTGTTGGGGGTAGTGGGGGGTGTTCTCTGGGTTTATTGGGTCCGACTCTCCGTCTTGTTTCCATCTTGAACAGCTGACCTGATTTCAGCTTCGGGGACGGTGGTGCACACAGAGGGTTAATGTTTCGCAGATTTCTGTCTCCTCTTAAGGAATGTTCCACTTACTGCTGCTGCCTGAACTCTCCATCCCCTGTGCCTAACCAAACAGAACCAGAACCAGACCCTTAAAAATAGCTGTGCTCAGAGAAAATTCACTTCCTGTGGACATTAGGAGACACGGCAGCGTTTAGATTGTAGATCAGCCTCACTGAAGAATTCACAGCCCCATGAGTCATTCAGCTGCTGGAAATAACTGCAGCTGTCCTGTCAAGTTTAATCCTTGATTCTTTGTGTTTCCAGAGAAACCAGATGGCTGTTTGGACTGGGATGTTCTCGTTGGAGGACTCTGCGGTGACTCCCTCGATGCCGCCTCCTTCCTAGTTCCCAGTGACTTCCGGTCCAAGTCTTTCTCTGGACCGTTGGCCCAAAATGTCAGTGAAACGTCCTGTTACCCTGTCCCTCTGTATGCTGAGGCTGTCCAGGACCCTGGTTTTCTGCAGACCAGAGAAGACGCCGGTACTGAACCAGAAACTTCCCCTGACTGTGTTTCAACCCCTCCAGTGCCTCAGAACTCCTTCCAAACACACTCAAATAAGCACCTGGACAGTTACATCTACAGTCTGCTGCAGCGGAGGGCCCAGCCCATCAGGACCAGCAGACCCAGAACCAGCTTCAGCACAGACCCCTCAAAAAGCATCCTGAGGCAGGCCAGCCTCTGTGGAAGGCTGATGTCAATTCCTGGTGCTGGTTTGGGAAATCCAAGATCTTTGTTCCCTGCTTTAGGAACCACAGCAGAATCTGGTCTAACCTCGTCTTTGCAGAAGAAAACCTTTATGGAAACCAGAAACGAGGAGCTGAATGGTATTCATGGTGACATGATCCGAACTAGTCTCAGGGTCAACAGCAGTGAGTCTGGCTCACCTAGTGGCTCTCACATCCAGAGCAGTGGTTCTGTCTCTATCAGGGACAGCAATACCAAGAGGGGTAATGGTTCCTTCTCTCACTCAGCTGCAACTCTTCTCAAAGACTTTAGAAACCAAGAAAGTTTTTCAGCTAACTCCTCCCACAAAAAAGCATGTCAGCCTTGCTGTCCCACTAACCAGGAGCTGGTTCTTCCATCATCTCTAGCAGGAGATGATGTTGGAACCAGCCGGGAGAATCATCCTGGGAGAACACAGAACAGTTCTCCCAGGAACGTTCTCCAGCTTTACGGAAGTGGCCCAGCAAAGAACACAGAAAAGTCAGTCCCACAGCTCTCCAGTCTAGGTGGATCATCTAAGAATCTGAGAAGTGGTGGAAGAGAAGAACAAAAGAGGATTGTGGGTAACGGCTGGGCCCTACCTGCCAAGCAGCAGAACCTCAAAGACCGCAGGGGCAGCAGCAAGAACATCAAGACTTCCAAGATGGCACTAAAGACGCTGTTGGCCCTCGAAGCCAACGAGCTGCCTTCAGAGAGAAAAGATGATAAATCCTGCCACAAGTTCAGCTCCAGGACAATCCTGTTATTGGAAGATGCAGACTCTGCAAACGTCAAGGCATCTCGCAGAGGTACATCCGTTTCAGAAAGACAAGTCCTGGACAAACATGCCAAGTCAAACTGTCTGCAGTCCGGTGGATCCAAGCCCCATCGGCACACAATCCAACGGCGACACCACAACCACCATCACCGTGTGTGCAATCAACCAAAACACAAGCGTAATGATCACCGGTGCTTACGAGTGATTGCAGAGATTCCATCAGGCAGAGCTAAGAAGAGTGTCCTGAAGAGACAGAGACACCTGCACCCCCCGTCTGGAGGCCAGCAGGGCAGTCCGTACTCCTATGTGACAGGAAGTGACTCAGAGTATTCAGCAGAGTGTTTGTCACTCTTCCACTCCACCATCGTGGACACCAGCGAGGATGAGAGGTCTAACTATACCACAAACTGCTTCGGAGACAGCGAGTCCAGTGAGGAAGAGTCCATGGAGGAGAACGGCACAACTACAGACCCAGAAGAGAGTGTCGGAGGTGGCCCGGTTGTACCAAGGAGGGGGAAGGGGAGGCGGCAGTCAGGAGCAAAGCAGGACAGTCATCTGGGTCACACCAAGACCTTGATAAAGATTAAAGCATCTCACAACCTGAAGAAGAAGATCCTCGGGTCCAGATCAGGTTCTCTCAAACTCATGACCACTGTGTGACCCACCAAACCAGACCAGAACCATACTGGTTGGACCTGTCAGACCAGACTACGGGTTGCCTTACATCCATGCATCTTCTGTACCTGAAATAAACCCAGAACTTGAACGTATACAGTCCCAACTACAGTTCCAAACCTGAACTTATACAGACCTAACTGAAGATCCAAACCTTTACAGACCCAACTTCAGTTTCAAACCTGAACTTTTGCAGACCCAACTGAAGATCCAAACCTTTGCAGACCCAACTTCAGTTCCAAACCTGAACCTTTACAAACCCAACTACAGTTCCAAAACTGAACTTATACAGACACAACTATGTAGTTCCAAACCTGAACGTATAAAGACCCAACTATGATTCCAAACCTGAACCTTTACAGACCCAACTACAGTTCCCAACCTAAACCTTTACAGACCCAATTACCGGTACAGTTCCAAACCTGAATCTTTACAGACCCAAATATGATTCCAAATCAGAACCTTTACAGACCCAACTACAGTTCCAAGCCTGAACCTTTACAGACCCAACTGAAGATCCAAACCTTTACAGACCCAACTACAGTGTCAAGCCTGAACCTTTACAGACCCAACTAAAGATCCAAACCTTTACAGACCCAACAACAGTTCCAAACCTGAACTTTTGCAGACCCAACTGAAGATCCAAACCTTTGCAGACCCAACTACAGTTCCAAACCTGAACCTTTACAAACCCAACTACAGTTCCAAACCTGAACCTTTACAGACCTAACTAAAGACCCAAACCTTTACAGATCCAACTTCAGTTCCAAACCTGAACTTTTACAGACCCAACTGAAGATCCAGACTTTGACTACAATTCCAAACCTGAACCTTTATTGACCCAACTACAGTTCCATACCTTAACATACTCAAATACATTTCCAAACCTGAAGCTTTGCAGACTCACCTGAAGATCCAAACTTTTACAGACTCAACTACGGTTCCAAACCTGAACCTTTACAGACTCGACTACAGTTCCAAACCTTTATAGACCTGAAGTAAGTGGTTCTGTAAAGGTTTGGATCCTGTTTGACTCTGACCCTGAGGACCCCAACTATGGATCCAAACCTTTAAAGACCTGAAGTAGGTGATTCTGTAAAGATTTGGATCCTGTTTGACTCATAGGTCCGGTCCTGGCACCCTGATGTGTAAAATTATTTTTCACATCAACGCTCCACATTTGTTCTGAACAAACAGACGCTGAGACACTGAAGCGTGATGGAAACGTAAAAAGTGCTGCTTCATGTGTTTTTGAGTCCCTGCAGGAATAAAACGTGTCTGGGGGGAAGGAATGTCGTCCATGTGAGACAGGAAACTGCTGAGTCCAACACTGAGGACGTCTTTGTCCAACGGTCCAACAGGAAAACTTCTGTTCCCATCAGAAACCTGCGGCTGGTTCCTGCCGTGCACACGTTTTAAATCTGCACTTTAATCTCTGGAAGACTCACAGATTAAATAATCTGATCAACCCTGCACTTCGACAAGCCCAGCCCCTGATCCCAAACTTATGATTGTATTTTTTATAATAACGAATGTATAAATTGAAACATTTTTATTTGCCTTATTTCTCTGAACCAACATGGGGATGAACTCGGACTTTCCTGAGCTGATCAGAATCCTCAGATCTGGACGTTATTGACGGAACTATTCATTGATCGATGCAGCTCCTCGTTTTTGTCGTTGTGTTTTTGTAAACTGCTCTCTGAGGCGTTACGGTGTAACCGGGCCGACATGTTTGAGGTCTGGAAGTATTTTAAAATGAGAGCTGTTCAACGTTTGCAGTTTGTTTTTTTCCTCACAGATTTAAATAAATGTTTAAAACCCAAACAGCTGAGGCTGACTGGAGCTGACCCGGCTGCGCAGACCACCTCAGAGGAAACACTTCACAGATTAGACAAGTTTCCACGGGACGGGGGCGAGGAGAAAGGATTACACCAACCCATCCCTGTCTGACCAGCTCAGGCCTACCTGGGCTGACTGTTTACAATCACCTGGAATCTTCTTAATTAAACCAACTTAAGGAACTCAGGTTGTCTCAACTGTGATGTGGAAACATGATGTCATCAACACGTTAATCTACTCAGCTGTTTGTAATCTGCTGCTGAATGATGCAAGTACTCAGCAGGTACCGAGCCTCAGTTTCACCAGAGACAGAAAAACATCTCGATCAGGACTTCCTTATCAGTATTAATTAAAACCTGACCCAGTCTCGTCTGCAGGAGCTCCACGGTTCTGGTCCGGTCCCAGAATTTAATTTTTTTTTTATCAAAACCATCATTGTACAGATTTAATATAATCTGATGTTTGTTTTTATTCATTATTACAGGAGCCTTTTTGCTCTCATTTGTTTTACATGTTTATAATTCTTTATTTTATTTAAAATCTAATATATTTACAGGAAACCCAGAACGGACCGGTCCAAGTGGAAATTAACAGAACCGTGATTTGGTGAGACTTTTTCACACATAAATTAAAAAAAACACCTAAAGTTTTGTGAAGTTTGAGACAAAATGAACTCTTTTATTGAGATAAGTTCAAACTTTTTGTTGAGATGATCTGAACGTCTGTGGTCCTGGCCTGGGATGGGACCGGTACCAGTCGGACCCATCCCTCTGTCTTTAGGACAGATGCTGAATGTCCGTGAAGTTGACAGAAATTTTAAAGATGGCTCTTCTCTGCTGATCCGATCCGTTCTCGCCGACTTCTCTTGATTTGGGTTTCAGCTGCTTGGTTCTGTAACCGGTCCACCGTTCAGCTGGAACTCTTCGTCATGTTTTAACACTTTAATGTTTCAATAAATGTGATTTTCAGTCTGAGCGGGTCTGTGTTCTGTTCTGCTGCTGGGTCGGACCAGAAGATTCTCATCCTTCAGAACCCTCTGAGCTCTGGACGGGTCTGAGGAGTCTGCAGAGACCTCAGACCCGTGTCTCCACCAGGATCCAGCCTGATCCGTCTGCAGATAGACCCTGAAGTCCGGGAAAAGATGTCTCTGTGGTTCTCAGAGGGTTCTTAATGGGTTCTGGATGATCTTTCAGTGAGACGGCTGCAATTATTGTGACCACAAGTCATCCAGCTGCAGTTCAGACAGAGTTCACCCCCCACCCCCCCCTCCAGCCACATGACGCCTGTAAGTGAGGGCGGTGGGTTCAGAGCGAGGTCTCCCAAACCAAGAACCTCTTAGAAATAAAAATAGCGGAAAAAATAATAATATTCATTTTGAACAGTTTCAGGTGTGAGAAAATTAATAAATGATACAAGAAAAGCACTCGGGGAATAAAACAGAAGAAAATCCGCCCTTCGAGGCCTGCAGCGTCTGAGATGGAGCTCACTGCACAGTCTGACCTTCAGGGTGAATCAGCTGTCTGAAATGTTTTCCTCTTGTAAAGAAGCTGTCTCTGATGGAGGGACTGTAGATGACCTTTGACCCTTCACAGATTGATGAGCAGCAAAAGCTGCTTCTCTGAGGTCATTGCTGCTGTCTTTCCATCTTGACGTTGTGCTAACAGGATCAGTTCATCAGCAGCTCCTGGACCTGCAGGATGAGTTTAGTTTGTCACATCCTGTTTGGTTTTGAACGTGTTCTTGTTTCTGTTTATATTTCTTGTTTTTACTCGGACCCTGAGGACCAGGGTCCGGTTCTGGTACCTTGATGTGTAAAATCCTTTCTCACCTCAACGCTCCCCGTTTGCTCTGAATAAAAAGACGCTGAGACACCAAAACACGTTGGAAACGTAAAAAGTGCTGCTTGGTGTCTTTTTGAGTCCCTGCAGGAATAAAACGTGTCTGTGGGAAAGTCGTCCGTGTGAGACAGGAAACTGCTGAGTCCAACACTGAGGACGTCTTTGTCCAACGGTCCAACAGGAAAACTTCTGTTCCCATCAGAAACCTGCGGCTGGTTCCTGCCGTGCACACGTTTTAAATTTGCACTTTAATCTCTGGAAGACTCACAGATTAAATAATCTCAGTGTGATTTAAAAAACTTCTGAACGTTCCTTTAACAAACATCTGTTCAGAGCTGACGGAGAAACGCGAGGCCTAAAAATTACAAAATGCTCTTTAAATGGATTAAGTCTAACAAAGCTGCTGTTTTCAATAGTTTTCCTCCTGAGTTTTTAATAAATACATGAATACATTTGAGTTTTGGTTTGAATTTGGATCTTCTGGGCCTCGGTCTAATAATATTTGCACTCATGAGCAGTCTGGAGGATTTAAACAGCATCTGATGACTCCGCCCACGATGAAGGCTGTTCTTTATGACCAAATAAGGAAGTGATTTCCTGATCCCAGAAGCCTTTTGGACTAAACTGAACTGAAGGGCTCAGAACCAGGTGAGGCCATTTCAGCGTTTCTCTGCTTTTCAGGAAGTGATCCAGTCTTTTCCTCCTGATAACTCAGTGAAGATGACAGGACCAGAACAGACCCGTGGATCCACATCTCCAACCTGAGGTCTGGTTTGCAGGGTCTCCCCGACACAAAGGCTGCAACCCTCCTTCACCCCAAGAGATGGGGTCAAAGGTCATAGTGATGAGGTCATCCTGACCCGAGTCCTGTCTGGTCTGCAGAGTCCAGTTCCTGCTGTAAAACCTGCAGAGACAGAACCTCCCACAGCTGGTTGAAGCAGAAAACAGACAGCTGCACAGTCATGGTGGGAAGAACCGGACTGGGTCCCCAGAAAGAACCCAAGTGAGGAGAGAACAACAATCAGAATCAAACCTGCTGCTCAGAGGTAGCTTCACCTGAAAACACTTCAACCCACGGCTGAAGGAACCAGAACAGATGTGAAAGCAGAACCAAAACGGGTCGAGTCTGAGCAGAACCGTATTCATCTGAGAGCAGAACCCGACCAGCAGATCCCAGTAACCAGAAACACATCAAGTCCTAGATTTACAGGGCCAGACCAGAACGTCTTCTGCAGCTTCAAGACCTGATCCAGGTTCTGGTGACCCTCCGGCTTCTGCTCAGCTCGTTTTCTACTCAACACAAGACCCAGAACCAAGACCTCCTAACATCGAAGAGACATCTGTACCTGTGTGAAGACCCGTAGAGACATATGGACCTATGGAAAGACATATAGGGATGTCTGAACCTGTGTGAGTACACGTAAAGACATCTGGACCTGTGTGAGGACACTTAGAGACATCTGGACCTGTGTGAGGACACATAGAGACATTTACATCTGTGTGAGGACATACAAAGCCATCTGGACCTGTGTCCTGACCTGATCTTCAGCAGACTGTTAGATTTCTCCAGGAACCAGATGTTTTGTTTTTATGTAAATCAGAACCAAACAGATGTTTTTCTGCAGTTTGATGTTTCCTCTCTTGCGCCCTCTGCTGGTGATTCTGTTAAACTGCAGGCACTGGATTTTACATGAAGACAGTCTTCACCCCACAACAAGTCAGAAGTGGTAGTATCTGAGAGTCCTCCTCAGCAGACCAGCTGAGATGTTTGTTTAAAGTGCTGCCATGTGGCGGGCGATATGCATTCCTTCTGGGACCTGATGCTGGAGGTTCTGAAGCCGCTCTGTGTTCGTTTCTCTCGCAGAAACAAACTCACATTCAGAGCGTCGGATCAGAGCTGGAACTGGACCCCACCCAGTCCCACAGTCAGGTTAGTGTGAGTCACAGTCTGGCTCAGAACCAGAACCGGTCTTTATTTGCAGGGTGTGTTTGTTTGTTTTTCTCCAGGAGCGTCGCCCGTCTAGAAGCTCTGCAGATTCATCACCCACCAAAGTTCTGAGGAGCCAGCCCTCAGCGTGCGCGTTGAGGACCACTCTCAGCTACTCCCACACTGAGCTCGGACTGAGTCGTGGTGGTTCTGTGTAGCTCAGCTGTTGATAAACATCCTGAGAAGACTTTCTGGTGGGTTCAATTCCCCTGGTTTGTGATATTTTGCTGACAGTCAACAACTTCTCTTCAGATTAACGTCGCTGCAGAAGTTTTTTATAAAGTGTTACGATTCAAATCCATAAAATGTGTTCAAACTAAAGAACACAAAGTTAAACGCTGCACCATCGTTCACTCTACGGTGTTCATGTTTTTATTTTCTGTTTTGGCAGACTTTGTGTTATTTTAGCAGTTTATACAACAAAACCTTCGGCTCATTCAACATAACTGCTGTGACTTTTGGTTTTTGTAACTTTTATACTTTTATCAATATATAAATTATTTATTTAGAAATGTTTTCTTATAAAAGTACATGGAGATCTCTTCAGTTCCTTCGATTTTCTCTGAAATCTGCTTCAGCTACTGCCTCAGTTTTTGGCTTCTTACTTTAGCTTTAGACAGCCTTCTGCTTTTTTAGATTTTAGCTGGTCTTTGTCTGCTTTCAGTTCAAGTCCTAACCCTTTGATCTTCTTTCAGCTTGTGTTCTGCTTCTTTTATCATTCAGCTAGTGTTCTGATTCTTTTATCATTTAGCTAGTGTTCTGATTCTTTTATCATTTAGCTAGTGTTCTGATTCTTTTATCTTTTAGCTAGTGTTCTAATTCTTTTGTCATTTAGCTAGTGTTCTGATCATTTTATCATTTAGCTAGTGTTCTGATTCTTTTATCATTTAGCTAGTGTCTGATTCTTTTTTCATTTAGCTAGTGTTCTGATTCTTTTATCTTTTAGCTAGTGTTCTGATTCTTTTATCATTTAGCTAGTGTTTTGATTCTTTAATCATTTAGCTAGTGTTTTGATTCTTTTATCATTTAGCTAGAGTTCTGACTCTTTTATCATTTAGCTAGTGGTCTGCTTCTTTTATCATTTAGCTAGTGTTCTAATTCTTTTGTCCTTTAGCTAGTGTTCTAATTATTTTATCATTTAGCTAGTGTAGTGGAGCCATGATCCTTCACACTCGTGTTCTGATTCTTTTATCATTTATCTAGTCTTCTGATTCTTTTATCTTTTAGCTAGTGTTCTGATTCTTTTATCATTTAGATAGTGTTCTTCTTTTATCATTTAGCTAGTGTTCTAATTATTTTATCATTTAGCTAGTGTTCTGATTCTTTTATCATTTAGCTAGTGTTTTCATTATTTATATTTTAGCTAGTGTTCTGATTCTTTTATCTTTCTCCTTGTGTTTTGCTTTTTTTATCTTTTAGCTAGTGTTCTTATTCTTTAATCATTTAGCTAGTGTTCTGGTTCTTTTATCATTTAGCTAGTGTTTTTATTATTTATCTTTTAGCTAGTGTTCTGATTATTTTATCTTTTAGGCAGTGTTCTGCTTGTTTGATATTTTAGCTAGTATTTTGAATTTTTTTTATCTTTTAGATAGCATTCTGATTCTTTTATCTTATATCTAGTGTTTTGATTCTTTGTATTTTATATTGTATTCTGATTCTTTTATCTTTCAGCTAATATTCTATTTCTTTCATGTTTTAGCAAGTCTTCTGCTTCTTATATCTTTTAGCTAGTATTTTTTACTAATTTAGTTGAGTGTCAGCTTCTAAAGTAAATTTGATCTGTCTTGTTCACTCTATGTTTTTGAAGACGAAAGCGTTGCTCCTGTCTGGTTGAATATTTTCCATCGTGAATGACAGAACCAGAACCAGAACCCCAATGGTTCCAGAAACTCATTTGAACCAGAAGAAGTCAGGTTCTGTCTCAGGTTTTATCTCAGGTTCTACTCAAGGTTCTGCGGACCACAGAAACAAAGTAAAACTCTTAATCCAGGCTGGGATTAGTTGAACTTGATTAATCCTCCTTCTTCATAGAAACCTTTTGAGAACCACTGCTGGAAAAAAACAGAAGAAGAAGAATGTGACACACCTATAATGTTCCAGGGCAGGTCCCTTCTCCTTCTCTTCACTAGAACCCAGAGTCCAAACAGAACCACTAAAGGTTTGTTCAGAACATTTCAGCAACAGAAAGTGGACCAGGTTCTGCAGGATCAGAACCCAGGAACATCAGGAGATGGTCCAGAAGGTTTGATTTGATCCAAAGTAAAATGGTTCCAGAGTTGTAGGGTTTGGATTTTGTTGTGATCCAGGAACAGGAACTGGTTCGGGCACGTTAACAGGGTGTGGTCCAATTCTTAAAAGCGAGTCAGGTTTCACACAGAGGCTGACACAAGAGTTCTGCAGGGAACAGAAGGTACGTCTGTTTTTCACGCTACTGCAAATACTGGGTCAGAACCAGGACAGAATCTGAGTAAGAATCAAGACCAAACCTGAGACAGAAGCGGGTCAGAACTTGAGCAAAAATAAACCCAGAACCTGGGACAGAATATTAGAACTGGAGATGTGTTCTTCCTGAGCAGCTGGAGGACTTCCTGTTTGTTCTTTAGAAAACTTAAGATATTTTGTTGTTTTCAGCTGAAACTTTATTTATTTATTTATTTATTTATTTATTTATTTATTTATTTATTTATTTTAGAGAAACTGTTTGATTTTTACAGAATTTTTTATTTAAAGTGAAAATCCAAATATTTGCTGTAAATTTTGTCATTCAGACCAACACAAAGAAACATTTATGTGATTGATAGATTAGCAGGAGCGGAAAGATGTTTCTTTAACTTAAATAAAAACATGTTTTAGTCTTTCGTCTCTTCCTGTTTTTAAAATTCTTCTTCCTGTTTGTCTTTTTCAGGTCACAAAGGAGCAACATGGATGTAAGTCTGTTTTCATATAATTATCATTTTGTTTTAATATTAGTTGTTGTTTAAGATAAGATAAAATGAGATAAAACTTTATGGATCCTGCAGGAAATTGTTGCAATTGTCTAAATTCATAATGTAAAAATATTTTTTCTTATTAAAATATATTTAAAAAATAAAGTTAACTGCAATGAGTGCAGCGGTCACAAGCTTTGATTTTTTTTTATTTTTTAAATTTTATAAATATAGATGTATTCATATTTTTTTATGAAACATTTTATTGTGAACATGAAGTTAAAGAGTTGTTTTGGACTCTGGAGATCTGAGCAAGAAGTAGAAATAAAAACATATATTTTTTAGGAGAAGCAATCTTTAAATTTTCCTATTGGTCAACATCTTCAAATATCTGAGAACAAATAAAACGAATGTCCCAACGTCCACAGATTCTTTACGTCCCTCTGTCTTTTGTGTCTTCAGCTCTCAGACGCTCTCGGTGATTGGCCTTCTGGAGGCAACAACCAACAAGGAGGCGCTTGGCCCAACAACCCTAACATGCCAGGTAGAGACTTTTTTGTTGTTCTCTGTACATAAATGTACGTGTAGCTCCCTCATTAGAGGTTTTATTTACTTTTATGCACGAGCAAAACAGCCAGCCTGATAAACCCGACCAGTTTGGTTTGACTTCATGCTTCAAAACTAAATCTGGTCTTTTTTTATTTTTTATTCAACCAGTATTTATCCAGGTTAGTTTCATTGAGTCACGAGGACTCATTTACAAGAGAGACCTGATTTAAACGAAGAACACAGACAATGTGCACACAACAATAGAATATAACAAAAATAAAAGTAGTGTGATAAAACAAAATCAAATCAAGTTGTCTTAGGTAAAATATTAAAAACAGGAACATGTTTACTTTGAATTTTCTATTGAACTCGTCAATTATTTAAAATCCCATAAAGAGGTCAAAGTGGACACACAACTTCAGATCTTTTTGCAAAGTGTTACAGGAGCGGAATAAGAAAAGGCCTTTTTGACGAGTTCAGTCCACACTGAGGGGACGCTGCAGGTAATGATGTCCTGAGATCGCACGCTGTAACTGCACTGACGATTTGACACGTATGAGGAGATGTATGAAGGCAGCAGACCAACGAGTGATTTAAAGATGAAGATGTACCAGTGTAAAAGCCTGCGTGAAGTTAACGATGACCAACTGACCAATGAGTACAGTAGTTACAGCCATGAATCTTATTGCCCCATGGTAGACAGCATGCAACATCTGCAAGGAGCTGGCAGGAGCATTCATGTGAATAATGTCACCATAACCAACTGGTTGGAAGGTAGTAGCTGCAAGGCATTTCCTGGCATTCAGAGTTAAGCAAGACCTACTGGTATTTCTGAAAAAGAAACCCAGTTTTAATTTCAGCTTCTTTATCAAGTTTTCAACATGTGGCTTAAAAGAGAGCTGTGCATCGACCAAAAATTCCCAAGTATTTATAAGAATCCACAAACTCAAAAGGAACACCAAGCATGGATAAGATAGGAGGAAGGAGTGTTGGCACCAACTTTCTCTTTGAAAACAACATTCCTTTGGTTTTTATCAGCATTCAGCACCAGTTTGAGACAGAACAAATCTGACTGATGTTGAATACAGACTGTAGAAGCTGGAACACCTTAGCAACTGTTTTAGCTCGACAATAAACAACTGTGTCGTCGGCATAAGGAGGCATCAGGAATGACATGATTATATAAATTGTAAAGAGAGTGGGTCCTAAGACTGAGCCTTGTGGTACATCATTCATTCAACCTTTATTTAGGCAAGTTAATCCCATTGAGCCTCGAGAACTCATTTACAAGAGAGACCTATTTTCAACAAAGAATGATGACAACAGTGGACAACAGCGACAACAATAGACAATTAATAAGACAAACAGTAGACACCATTATTACAGTTAAATAGCTGGAAGAAGTACTATTGTGTTGAACACATTGCTTTTGGCCTGAGAGATCATTAGAAAACAATCTAATAATGTGATCTGAGAAACCAATATCTGAGAGCTTATGGCATAAGATGTCATGATCTACTGTGTCAAAAGCTTTGGACGGGTCTAAATAAATTAATACAGGTCTAACCAGTTAAGAAAATGTAGATACACTTTAGGTTCTGTTTTATTTATTACACAGTATATTTATTTTTAATAACAAACCCAACACACTAACATGGTTTAACAAAATGAGGCCTTGTAGGACTTTTGATTCACTTTAAAGAAGTTCTGAACCATCTGGCACCTTCCAAAAGTAAAGCCGGGTCAGGCTGTGCTTTGGTTTTGGTGGGAACTGCTGACCTGGACTGAGGACGCTGGAAAAGAGTCTTCTTATTCTATCCACCACATCCAGAGTAAGCAGAGCCAGAGAACTCAGGAGATGATCCATTAGGTCCATTACTGTGGCAGAGGTCGCTGGGTTGGTTATAATGGTCCCTGAACCAGAGGTGAACAAGATCCAACCCAATATGCTGAAGGTTCTGGACAACGTGGGGCTGTTAAGGTTGACATACCTCTTTATTATAGCATGGAGGATGGAGATAATACCTGTGGAATGGAAGACTAGCATGATAGTCTCCATAAAAAGCAAGACACGGACCAAAGAGTGGGTTCCAACCAGTGCAGGATCACACTCCTAAGTCTCTCTAGGAAAGTTTACCCCCAGTGTGTTGGAAGGGAGGCTCCAACTGATGGGTGAACCTCAGATCCAGGAGAAGCAGTGTTGCTTTCATCCTGGCCATGGGACAATGAACTAGATCTTCACCCTTGCAGAGCTGGGATCCTACTTAAGGCCATCCTGTCCTTGTAGAGCTGTGTCCACATTCTTGGCACAAAGTCAAGCCTCTTCCCAGTGAGGTTCAGACTCCCTCAGGGCTGTCCCTGGTTTTTGATCTTGTTTGTGGTGATCATGGACAGGTCCTTGAGAAGCAGGAGAGCGTCTGGTTTGGGAACCTCAAGTTCTCAGTTTTGCTTTTTGAGCATGGTGTTTTTCTGTTGTCATCTTCAAGCCATGACGTTCAGCATTCACTGGGGTGGTTCATCATGGCCGATTGTGAAGGGATGAGAGGCAGCTCCTCTGAGTCTGAGCCCATAGTTCTCAAGTGGAAAAAGGTGGAATGCTCCCTCTGGGTTGAAAAAGAGACTTTGTCTCCAGTATATTTCAAGTATCTGGGAGACCTGTTCCCAAGCGATGGTAGGATGAAGCGATAAATTTGGTCCTTGACTGCAGTGAGGGTGTTGCTCCGGTCTGTTGTAGTTACAAAGGAGCTGAGCTGAAAGACAAAACTGTTTTTTTCTGGTCTGTCTATGTTCCAACCCTCACCTGTGCTCATGAGTTATGGATCATGATTTTAGAAATCAAATCCTGGATTTGATTTTTCTTATTGAACCTGTTGCCTTCTTGACCTAAACATAAATTAACAGTTGAAAATAGATGGCTAGATAGAGATTTAGGCTGACACTGGTTCTAAATGATCATTTTAATGAAATCACAATGTGGTCAACCAGGAGCCAACCCCACCTGGCCCGGAGGTCAACCAGGAGCCAACCCCACCTGGCCTGGAGGTCAACCAGGAGTCAACCCTACCTGGCCCGGAGGTCAACCAGCTAATCCCACCTGGCCTAGTGGTCCATCTGGAGGTGGAGGCATGTGGCCTGGAGGAAACCCCAGTCAACCCACTGCACCTGGAGGATTCGGATCTGGACCGGCCATGCCAACAGCCCCCCAAAAGAGTCTGGTGAGATAAACAGAGATATAAAAGTCAAAGTTTCTTTATTTGTCATTCTCACCACATGTGGTACATGTGGTGGAACGAAATTGTGTAAATGGTCCCAGTTATATCCAACAAAAGTATAAATTGTAAAGAAAACGATAGGAAGATCTAAGATATGAACTAAGAAATATGCTAAAACAATACGCCGAACAACAGCAGCACGAACATGAGTACGAATGAACACAGCAGCTTGAAATAAATCAGCAGCATAAATAAGATCAGCAACATGGATAATCAGCAGCACATATCCAGAATCAAGTGGCATTATAGTGATTTTTTTCTCGCTCACAGTGATAACAGATATAGATCACAGATATCACAGATATAGATCACAGATATCACAGATATAGATCACAGATGTCAAAGAGACGAAAGCTGGAATGAAAGACAAATGTGCTAAAGAGTTGTTTTATTGTTTATCTTCTGACAGACTGTTCCCTACTCCCTGAACCTGCCACAGGGAATTACTGACAAACTGCTCATCACCATCTGTGGGACCATCAAACCCAATGCTGATAAGTCAGTACCAACAGTTTTGCACAACACAACATGAACAGCAGAAAATAACATCAGAAGATTAAAATCAATGCCCGGTGTAGACAACAACAACAGTTAAATAACCATGTGAAACAATTCCCAGAAAGACTGATTGTCAGCTGACTCTGTTGTTGTTCAGGATCACGTTGGACTTTTGCACGTCCAACGATCTGCCCTTCCACTTCAACCCTCGATTCAATGAGGGCGGCAAGAAGGTGATCGTCAGAAACAGCTGCATCAACAAAATTTGGGGCAAAGAGGAGAGAGATCTGAAGAACTTTCCCTTCGTCCAGGGTCAGCCGTTTGAGGTTAGACATGCCCAACAGTGCGCAGGAGTCTTTGAATGCACCATGGTCTTAAGAACAAGTACCTACATGAACATGTGGACAGGTCAGTAACATGTTTTGCTTTTGCTTTTGCAGATTAAGATCCTGTGCACCAACACGGAGTTTAAGGTGGCGGTCAACAATTCCCACCTGCTTGAATTCAAACACCGGACCACCAATCTGAGATCAATTGACAAGGTCAACATCTACAACGACCTGACTTTGTCTGATGTTCGCATAGAGACCACACCTTAAAATACATAATTGAGAAAACACAAATCTGCTGGAAGAATTATCTTAATGTTTGTTAATATGGAAAAAATAATAATTTGAAGTTAAAGTAGATCCACCTAGATCTATAGAGGAATCATCAAATCTCCAGAGAGGTAAATCAAACATCCACAGGAACTGCTAATAAAATCTGTCTGGTGTTCACTAATAATCTGATGAAAACGTTCAGAAATACTGGAGAATCATTGTAGATCTATCACCGGATAGACCACAGTGGACCTGATCTCTTGAAGATTTGTTACAAATCTGAAAAAGAGCTGTTGGATCTATCAGATATCTGTAGGGGATCCATTAGTGATCCATGAGATATTATCTGGAGATCAATGCAGATCTGATCTGTTGGAGAGCAACCACAAATCTACTGGAGACCAGTCATTGATCTACCATAGATCTGTTGAAGATCAACAACAAATATTCTAGAGATCAGTCATTGATCTACCAGAGATCTGTTGAAGATCAACAAATCTACTAGAGATCTGTCATAGATCTACCATAGATCTGTTGAAGATCAACAACAATTCTACTAGAGAAAAGTCAGATCTACCAGAGATCTGTTGAAGATCAACAAATCTACTAGAGATATGTCATAGATCTACCACAGATCTGCTGAAGATCAACAACAATTCTACTAGAGATCAGTCAGATCTACCAGAGATCTGTTGAAGCTCAACAAATCTACTAGACATCTGTCATAGATCTACCACAGATCTGTTGAAGCTCAACAACAAATCAACTGGAGATCAGTCATAGATCTACCAGAGATCTGTTGAAGATCAAAAAATCTACTAGAGATCAGTCACAGATCTATTGGATATCTGTTAAAGATCAACAACAAATCTACTGAAGATCCGTCACAGGTTTCACAGATATTTGTTGGAGACTAATCATGGTTCCACAACAGATCTACTAGAGACTACTTCGGGATAAACTACATATTTACTGGAGATCCATCATAGATCTAGCAGAGATCAGTTGGGGACAAACTATAAATCTGCTGGAGAGATCACACAGATCTATCAGAATCTGTTAAAGACCAATCACAGACCTACTGGAGACCCATCACAGATTTACCAGAGCTATGTTGGTGATCAACTATTACCCATTACAAATCTATCAGAAATCCACTGGAGATCAACCAAAAATCTTCTGGAGATCCTCGTGACCTTATGGAGATCCCTCACAAATCCAGGAATGGGTGGAGTTTGTAATAATGGGTCTGCAGTGGGTTTTTAACTTGATCCATAAGAAATGCTTCAGAGTTTTAGGTGTTGTCTGACGTGTGACTACTGCTGATGAAATTCAATGTTATCAACTTTTCCTATTATATAAAAAAAATTATATAACATTTTATAAATTAGAATTGTTGGAGGTATTTTCTTTCACATTTTGAAATGGAAACACTTTTTCTTAAGAGAGATGTACTTAAAAAAAACTTTGTCAATAAAAATCAAAGCTTTCAACTTGTGTTTGACATTTTTGGAGAACCCACAGATTTAAAAAAGTTCATTTTGAAGAAGGCCACAGGTCACGAAGAGCTGAAGAGGAATGGTTCTGTGACGATAGACGTCTCAGTAAAATCTGCAATTGTTTTCAAATAAGCAGCGGGATCTTTTAGTCATTCAACCTTTATTTATAAAGGTTAATCCCATTGAGCCACAGGGACTCATTTACAAAAGAGACTGAGTCAGGGAGGATCTTCATTCAAAATAAATACATTTACCAAAGTGGAGTGGTTTCACAGACAAGATTTAAATGAGGTCAGGAGTTAAACTTAATCCAGATTAAAATAAACAAAATCATAGCTAAAAACCAAATGGACCAAAACTGCTAGTTAAATGCCTAGATAACGCAAAACTGCAGCTAAATGCTAAATGGAGCCAAACGGTAGCTACCGGTATATGGAGCCAAAAAGTAGCTATGAGCTAAATGGAGCAAAACTAGCTATAAACTAAACGGAGCAACTGCTAAATGGAGAATAGCATATTGAAAAGCTAAAACTAGAAAAACATATAAAAGTTACATTTACCAAGGCAGTAATTAAAAGCTAAAATTAGCAAGACAAGAGCAGCAAAGAGCTAAAAGGAATGTAAGGAAAGAACTAGAGCAGGTAAAATAATGATCATTTTATTTATTTATTTATAAAATTGGTTCATTTTTAAAATACAATACAAAACAATCCCATAAACGATAACATACAAAATGTAAAAAATGAAAGATAGCAGAAAGAAGAAAAAAATCTTAATAAATATAAAAAAAAATATATATATACATCTCAGAGTATTCCTATGATAATTTTTTATAGTTTTTTTTTTATTTTATACTTTCTTAATTATCTTACTTTTTATGAGAAGGGAAAATGAGCAGCCTTTTAATTTTTAACTTGACGTACCATTTCTGTTGGACGTGTGACGTCATGACGCATACCTGCTGGTTGACGTGTGTTCTCGTTAGCTTAAAAGGGCCGAGGAGTTTGGTAACTTGTTAGAACTAAACGCTTAATATTTAACGATCCAGCAGAGTTATAGATGTTTGAAATAAGTCGGGACAGTGAAGTTTAGCCGCTGACAAGAGATTAATTTATTGTTTTTAACTTCAAACGAACGGGAGCGGAGAGACTTCCTCAGGTTTGTGACCCTCGGCCTTCCTTCGCTTCATTTCTCTCCTTATGTTCAAAACAAACTGACTTTTAACTCCTGTCTGTGATCAAAACCTGTCTAACTGTTTCCTGTTTCCCTGTCGAGTGCTGTTATCTACATTTATACTGCTTTTAATCGCTGCGGCAGCTGCAGCTAACTCCTGTTAGCATGAAGTTTGGACCTGTTGTTTACCGACCGAGCCCGAATTCTGTTCTGTCTGAGGTTGTCTGAGAGGGTACCAGAGACCAGGGACAGGAACCAGAGACCGGAATCATCGACAGGGACCGGAACCAAAGACAAGGGACAGGGATCCAGAGACAGGGACCCAGGGCCAGAGATCATAGAGACAGGAACCAGAGACAGGAACCAGAGACCAGTGACAAGGACCAGAGATGGGGGACAGGGACCATAGACAGGAACCAGAGACTAATGTCAGGAACAGGAACCAGGGATAGGGACTATAGACATGAACCAGAGACCAGGGACAGGAACCAGTGATGGGGATCAGGGACAAAAACCAGAGACTGGGTTCCAGGGAGGGACAGGTCGGAGACCGGTGCTGTTGCTGTTATGGCCCAGTCCGGTTCTGTTAACTTCAGACTGGCCCAGTTCAGTGTGAGGCTGGTTCCGTCAGTGTTCAGGCTTTCAGAGGATTGGAGCAGAACTTTGTCGTGTCTGATGAAACACTGCAGTTAGCCTGGAGTTAGCTGCTGACACTTATTCTGATTAAAAAGTGTTCATAAATCAGCTGTCAGGCTCATTTTAATCAGTTTTTATGTTTTTTTTTAAGACATTAAAGCCATCAACACTTCCTGCTGTTCAGCTCTAATAAAACAATTAGGCAGATTAACATTTCAAAACGTGGTTTATATGAAAACTGCTATAAACTGAAAGAGCTTTAAAATGAGACGTCATTTTTTAAAATTTAACCTTTATTTATACAGGTAGTCAGGTCGCTCTTGTAAATGAGTCCTTAAGGCTAAGTGGGGTTAACCTGCCTAAATAAAGGTTTAATGAATGAGTCATGAGGACTCATTTTCAAGAGAGACCTGTTTATCATGTGTTTATATTTGTCATGTGTCTGGGTTAAACCCAGAATGTAAAATGCTTATAAAGTCCAGTGAGCAATGTCTGAACTTCTGTATATTTTAGACTTGCCATGAAAACGTGTGCAGCAGCCTTTCAAAACATTCTGATTACTCAATGTTTTTTTTTTTTGTTTATAACACAATCTGCAATAATCAGCCTCTTTGTTGGAGCCAAAGTGGAAAAAACATGTCGTCATTTGTCAGACAGGAAGTAAACAACTGGATGTTAAATAGTTTTATGTTCTTTTCTTTCTTTTATGATCAATTCTGCTAATTCTTTTAAGAGGGTGATGCTGTCACGCAGGGAAATAAAATCTGTGATTGGATTTCAGCTGAGTCGACACATCCAGACATTTTATCTGTCAGAATTGTGTCTACTAAACCACATCCTGCAGAAATTAAAGACAAGGAACTGTCCCATTTGCTCCAACGTGTCCACGGGGACAAAATTCTGCATTTCAGTCCAGATGTTGAACAGAAAATCCTCAAAATTTGTTGCGTTTAGCTTCAGAAATGCTCTGATGGGGCTGGGAAGAAGCTAAATGTATACTGTACATAGATGCTAATATTATAGATTAAATAGATTTTTACTCTTATCTGTTTTTTTTTTCTCCAGCTGTTGAAAACAATCTGGACTCAGAAACGGATCAATAAGACTTCAATAGGAGCCTTATCTGGGCGTTTGGATCTTTTGTGGTTCTTCTTATATATTTTTTTCCACAGAAAACGTGGCGTAAACTTCTATAAAAACACCAAATATAT
>JARVGQ010000781.1:23872941-23884135 GCA_031762355.1 Hypsolebias martinsi
CTTTTCCTCGATGCACTGCCATCAGAAGAGTCCTCCTTGCGTTTGGGAGCCATTATGAAGGGCTAATGGCCTACTGGGATGCTGGTGACGCCGTCCTCCTCCGTACAGTAGTACTTGTACAGTACTGTATTCTTCTGCCGCTATGCCGCTGCGTTACGTTTAACGACGTAAAACTGACGTAAAACTGACGTAAAACCGACGTAACGTGAATAAGGGAGATGAGTCATAACCTCGAAAAATCGTAACCCGAGACCGTCGTAACCCGAGGACTACCTGTAGTATCAAATGAAAACGAATTTTAACAATTTAAAGAAATGAGGTCATTTTATCCTCCACTAGTCTAAGCCTATAGCAGCATGACAAGCCAACCCTAACTATAGGATTTATCAAAACAGAAAGTCTCAATCCCAGTCTTAAACTGGTCAATGTGTCTATGGAAGCAGGATGTGTCAGCTTCACGGACAGAAACTGGAAGTTGGTTCCACAAGAGGAGCCTGAGAACTGAAAGATCTTCCTCCTATTCTGCTTTTCACGAGTAAACCTGCAGTCTGAGAGCGACGGGTTCTGTTAGGAAAATATGGAACAATAAGATCTCAAATATAAGATGGAGCTAGGTTGTTGAGGGCTTTGTAGTTTAGAAGTAAGGTTTTGAATTCCATTATGAATTTGACAGGGAGTCAACAGAGAGAAACTAAAACTGGATAAATACGAACTCTCCTAAAGTTAAACTAATGTTCTGTTGGGACCTCCTGGTCTGGGTTTGACCCGGTCCTTCCACTGTCTCCGGGACATTTTGACCCATCGGGTCAGCCGTCCGCTCAGGTCGCACTCAGACGCCACGTTAAAGTGTAACAGTAATCCCATGCAGTAAAACGCACGGCGGCCTCCTTTTGTTTTGCCGGCCGTGCTCTGGAAACAAACAGCAAAGCAGGAACACAAACTGTTTGTGTGCGGGGGCTAAAACGCTGTCCCATCAGGACCAAATAGCTGCGCTATAATCATCATCACCATCATCATCATGCAGCTATCACACTCATTTGGCTCTCTACAACATGATGCCTATTTAGAATGCACTTCTGTGCTTTGGATATGCCTTTCTGTCTGGCACCAATTTCCCCTCCTGTGTGAAGGCACTGACACCTGGAAGATTGAACATCCCATCAGAAACGAGCCCCTTTTGTCACCGTGAATATGTTTTGCCAGTCGCCGGCACCATTTGAGAGCAGATTCCTTTCTTCTCTCTCTGCATTGTTATTGTCAAAGTATTCATATCACTCTCGCTTTTTCCTCTGCGTCGGCTGCAGAGAGGAAGTGGTGTTGGAGGGGCGGCGGCGGCGGGGGGCGCTGGGGGGGGGGAGGCCCTGGCAGCAGAGAGGCGATGCATTAGTTGCATTTTAGATGAGTCCAAGCTGACAGCAGATATTAGCGGCGGGGAAATGTCTCCTGTGTGGCTTTTGTCAAAGAGATGTCAGTCTTTCAGCGCCGCTAAGTTCTGAAGGCTGTTAACTGGGTTTGCTCAAATTGGCTTCAGGGTGAGTTAAGTGGGTGTATTCTGAAGGTGTGTGTGTGTGTGTGCTTGGATTCAGGTGACAGAAAAAAAAAAAAAGAGTCTGATTTGCATTCTGAGTCGTGGTTCTTCGTAGGCGACAACAGGGCGGTGGAGGACCCGGTCCGCACGGAGCTCGGTGTCGTATCGTTGACACAACAGGTGATGGCAGTGGCAGCTCGTCGCTCGCGAAACAACAAGAAAAGACAAAACAACAACAAAGTTTCGTCTTCGCGCTGCCCTTCAGGAGCAGTTTCAGCAGATTCAAAGTTCCTGCTTCCTCCGGCGTTTCTTTTATAAAAAAAAGTTTGGCGTCCTCTTCATTTGTACTGCTTTTGTTGTTCAGATGCAGCGGAAGCAGGCGGACGGAGGAGCTGTGCGGCTGAAAGCACCACCGGATACACAACAAGTCCCCGTTTCATCTTTTCTGTAAACTTGTGTTTTCGTTGCTGCGCGCGTTTTGACGCGTTGGTTCGATTTGATTTCCGTGCAGTGGCAGAAATGCAGATTGATGCACGACGTGCCCGTTTAATAAACTAACGAATAAAACTTTGTTGTGTTTTTCATTTTTCCAAATGCAGAGCATAACTAAAAGGTCAGGAATGCATATCGCCCGCTGCCTTTTAAACTAAAACCATGAAACTGCAGCTGCTGAAAACAATTTCACCCAGAACCACAGGTCAACTCAAATACACGTAAAGGGAGAACCTTCAGCTACTACCACTCCAAGCTTCAGCTTGATTTATGTGAATGGGATTGAAATAAACCGAACCATTCGGGGCCCGAACGACGACCATCTGGTGCTGTTGACCAGCAGCAGGGAGCTGGTGGACACCAGACTTGGAGGCAGATGATCCTTCGGGGTGACCCCGGACAAATAAAGAGATCTGTGAGCTGAGTTTTTGTATTGGTTAAGGTTGTTCATGGCGGTGGGCGATGAGGGTTTGGAAAACGACCAAACGACAACAAAGGGACACAAATCAGGTGTTCCTCCTTGTATGGGTTCAGCTTTGAGTCCAAAGTCATGCAGCTGAGGTTTAAACCCGTAAACTTTGTGTCAAACCAGTAAAGAACCTTTGAACTGATGTATGAAGGAATCAGGATCTTCCTTCACTTGTGGTTGAGAGGGCGGAGCTTGACAGATGCAGACGCAGCTGTGGGCCATCAGCCTGAAGAGCTGAGCTGGAACCTGATTCTTTGTTGGACTGTTTATCATCACGCAGGTTTAAACCTACGCGTTCTAAAGATCTACGTTGGAAATTCACCACGGATCTCCCTCCGTGTGCCTCCTGCTCCAAACGCTTCCTTGTTCCAGCTCTGTAGATCTCCTCGTCTGCTTCAGCGAGTTGATGTTGCTGCTTCCGCTCCACAGATGCAGCCTGAATCTACGATCTGTCCCCCACAAAGTCAAATATTATTTTTATTTATATCAGTGCAGGTTCTTTCAGCACAGAAAATCTAACCCTGTTGGTAAAACTTACTGAAAATATGGAAGAAGACCTGAAATCCACAACATGTCTAGACGTTAGGAAACAAGCGGTGAGAGGAAGCCAGCCCCGCTCCAGGGCTTGAAATAAAAACCTGAGGATCCTCTCAGAGAATAAACACTAGATTAGTGTTTGGGTTCAATAAAGCTGAAGATACTTCTGTGACTCAGCCATGGACGTCAGTAGAACCAGATCAGTCTGATTTAATATAAAACTGCACCTCAGGATGAGAAAGAGTTGGGTTCAGGTGAAAACGGCTCGATGGTGAAGCGTGGTCCATCATTTCTCTTCATACCAGCAGAAAAAGACAGACTCCACGTCCCCTCGGTGGTTCTGATCCTCGGCGGTTCTGATATTCATGTCTTGGCCGTGTTTGAAATGTCGGGCTCAGACACGTTTAGTCTACAGAACGGGTCGGTTGGAGGATCCGGAGCGAGGCAGAGTGGCAGGTCCAGAAATAGAGAAAGTGAGGGAGGAGGGTCAGGCTAACGCTCATGTCTGCTCGTCTAATGGTCTGACAGATCGGCTGGTTCTGGTCACAACACACACAGACGCACCGTGTCCCCAGCGTGTGATCCGTTCTGACTGCCGGCTCAGCTGCTGAAGTTGTGGTACCAAACACTCGGGCCCATGGATCAAACAGAGCTGAAGTTTGACTCTAAACACTCTCTGGGATCAACAGGAGGTCAGGTGCTCCATCGGTGATCAGAACCACATTGGACCCATTAGCATCAGGCAGTCAGCTGGGCCTCGTTTGGACCCGGTCATTAGAGGCTTTCAACAAATATGAAGGAGGATGGATCACCGTGGGGTTCTGGTGGATCACCCACCACTGCAGTTATCAGCCTCAAAAACTGATTTCTGTTCAGTTCAATTCATTTAAACAGAACTGAAGAGGGGCCAATTGAATCTGTTCAGTTCAGCCACATTTGTTCCAGTGAATCAAATAAATTTAAAATTTAATTTCATTATTTTATTCAACCCAATTTATATATTTCAACTCAGTCAGTTTTATTTCATTTAGTCCAATTTAAATTTCAATTATTCATTAAAGATATTTAATTCAATCCAAATAATTTCATCCAGTGCAAATTATTTGATTTTATTAAATTCACTGCGCTCTGTTCAGTCCATATAATTTAATTAGCTCTAACAATTAATTTTCTGTGTTCCAGTTAAACCAATTTCATTGTAAGTAAATTAAGTTCATTCAATTCAGTCTATTTAAATTTTTAGTCTAATTTATTCCATAATTTAGGTTTAATTTACTTTTTTCTTGAATTATTGCAATTTTTTGATTTCAACATGATTCATTCAAGGTCATTGTACCTTTTGTTCAATTGTTTTTTCAATGAGAATCAAAAAATGAATAAACGACTTGTCATTTCATTATTCATTTTTATGTGGGATTCAACAAATACATCATTGTTTTCTACATTTTTGACTTTAACGACAGTTCAATTGATTATTTTCAAACCAAATTATTTTGTTCACTTCCATTTATTTATAGAAGTGTATTTTAATAAATTTAGTCTAAATAATTTTATACCAATTATTTAGTTCACTACAATTCATTGTATTTATTCTGAGTAGTTTAATGCAACACAAATTCTTCCAGTCAGGAATGAATTGGACCGATGAGACACAGGGACACCCTGGACAGAACAGCTGTCCATCACAGGGACAGAGAGACAATCAAGACAGATGATTACTTTCAGTCAGTTCATTTAAATTTTGTTTCAGTAGAATCCAGATTCACCTCCGTTTGTTTCAGATCTAAATCCACTTACATACACTCCAATTTAATCCAATAAAAAAAAAATCCCAACAGGTTGAGTGAATGAATTATAAAATAACATTTTTGTGTATAAAGGTTCCACTTCAACAATCAGACATGGTTTTCCTGATTTCCCCTCTGGACTCAACTAAACTAACATTACACTTTTAAAAAGGTTAAATAAAATTTAAAATCAGTGAATCAGGGGTACACACACACACACACACACACACACACCCTGACCTCCTAAGGATGCGATCATTTAGTGACTAGTCGGTTCTTGCTGCCTTTGAAGTTTTAAGTAAGCTCAGACTCTGGAGGAATTTACCTAGATGTGTTGCTTTCCTAAATGTTTGTAAAGTGATCCGAAGTACCTGAGAGCTGGACCCAGACAGAACCAGAAACAAATGGAAACAAAGATGACAGAAAGCACCTCGGGGAAGAAGACGGGAACTTCCAGGAAAAGGTTCATCCTGAAGACACCGACCAGCTGTCTGCAGGCCTCATGAACATCAATCACCTGCATTTTTTAGGCACACATCCCCGTCCTAATCCATCCATGAATGAAGGATGGTAGGATGGATGGATGGATGATCAATGAACTGTTGGATGATGCACAGTGGGGTGGAAGGTTGGATGGATGATGGATGGATGAACAGTTGGATAATGGATGAATGGATGGATGATGGACAGTTTGATGATGGATGGTTGAACAATTGGATGATGGATGAATGGTTGGATTATGGACATTTGGTTGGATGGTGGATGATTGGTTGGATGATGAATGAACAGTTGGATGACTGATGAATGGTTGGATGAATGATGGATGAACAGTTGGATGATAGATGGATGATTGTTGAATGGATGGATGGATGGATGATGATGCTTGGATGGTTGAACAATTGAATGATGAACAGTTGGATGATGAATGAACAAATGGATGGATGATGGATGAACAGTTGGATGATCAGTAGGATGATCAGTTGGATGATGGATGAATGTTGGATGGACGATGGATGAACGATAGATGGTTGGCTGGATAGATGGTTGAACAGTTGAATGGTTGGATGACGAATGATGGATGAATAGATGAATGGATGATGGATAGTTGGATGGATGGATGAATGGCTGGATGATGGATATTTGGGTGGATGGATGACCCATTGGATGATGGATGAATGGATTGTTAAACTGATGGACAATTGAATGAATAGATGGATGATGGACAGATGTTGGATGAAGGGATTGTTAAACAGATAGACAATTGAATGAATAGATGGATGAAGGATGGATGGATGAAGAATTATTGATTATAACATTCAGAATAACAAATAAGTTGGAAGCCTTCAGTGACAGATTTACGTCTCAACTCTGTGAATTTTGACCTTTAGCTGTTTCAGCTTCTACAGTTTCAAACAAATGGAAAGCGGACACTTCTTGTACAGCTCCTTCCTATCAAGACACTCAAAGCTCTTTACAACACAGTCTGTGCCTCATTAACCCACTCATACAGCACTCTACAAAGACTAAAGAGCTTTATCACATTCATACACCGATGGGACACACATCGGTGGCAGCAAGGGGTTCAGCGTCTTGCCCAGGGACACTTCACTTCGGCTGGTGGAATCGAACCCCCAACTCTTGCATTAGAGGACAATGCTCTAACCACTCAGCCACAGCAGCCCCAGTAATAATAATTTATGAAATCAGCACAAAGTTTGAAACTTCATCGTGTTGAAACTTTGACGTCACCGTCAGCAGAGAGAAGTTGTTCCCGACTCACAGGTCACGTGCACGTTTGTGCACCGTACAAATAAAGGTTAAATACAAGAGAGAAAACATTTCATGCCAGCGGCTGCTTGAGTTTCAAAGAGAATCTGTGTCAAACGCACCTGTGGAAACACCGGGCTGTGGGCTGGTGCTGCTTCCTCCAGACACACCAGTCGATCACGTTCCCAGTCGAGGTTGACCCCAGTTAGCAGACTGGGAAGACGCAGGCGTACAAATGGAAGGGATTTTATTTACAGGTGCAGCAGCTTCAGGGCTGGAAGGGACAAGGGGAGTCTCCTGAACGGTCTAGAGTTGCAGCCATCATTGATAAACAGTCGATCATTCGTTCTTACCGTTGGGTCTTGTAGATGAAGCCAAAGAGGACTGGGTGAGGTCCTAGGCTTTCCATGGGAGAGACTTGAAGATCCAGAGGAGGTGAGAATCAGAGCAGGTTGCTCCTGGTAGAGCGTTGTTGATTTCAGGTAGTTGTTGGGTTGTTTGAAGGGACCATGTCCACAAGAGCCATGGAGGATTTGGAAGACTCGTACCAGCAGGACAAGGAAGTCGTTGAAGGAAATCACAAACAGCAGCACGACAGCTCAGTGGTTAGCACTGTTGCCTCACAGCAAGAAGGTCCTGGGTTCAATCCCCGGTTGGACCTGGGATCTTTCTGTGTGGAATTTGCATGTTCTTCTTGTGTTTACGTGGGTTTTCTCCAGGTGCTCCGGTTTCCTCCCACAGATCAAAAACATGCATGTTAGGCTGCCGTCAGGTCCAGGCCTCCCTTGCAAAACAGACATGTGATCTCAATGGGAGTTGCCTCATTAAATAAAGGTTAAGGTTCATTAAATACTGTTAGGAAACAGATTTAGTTGGCTATCATTTGGTAGGTAATGTCCCAACGCCAGGAGAACGTCTGGCAGGATGCTACCTGTAGATGCTCAGCAGAGCAGTCCTTCCCAATCTGCAGCAGGTGTGGAGTGTTGGTTGGTTAATCATGGTTTGCAGCTGTGGAGTGAGTGAGTGTGGCTGGAAAACTTAAGAATCCTGCACCTGCAGAAACTGTTTCAGCTTCATCAGCAAGTTTCAGCAAAATGCTAAAAAAAACAAAAAACAGGGCAGGATAACCAAAGTTACTGACGGCACACTGCTCACATCACCACGCGTGCAATAAATGGTGATACAAGTTTATAAATGTGTGGGAGTTTGGCTCGACGGTGCTCTTTTCTCTTCACATCGTATCAAAGTATCGCGGTCAAAGGTCAAAGTTAGGCTTCTCCGAACAGCAATCGTCCTGGATGCACACAAAATCGTTGCGGGAAATACCGCCCTTTCCTTGTTGGATCTACGCCTCAGTCGGTTTCTGTATCCAGTGTCGGCTACAAAGTTTCATAGCAGGTCATCCAAATCGCCATTGTTGAAAATCCCAAGGACCAGGTCTGGTTTTGGCTCGTTCGCTGTCTTAGATGATTGGAATCTGAAACATCGAGACTTTGCCATGTATTGTCCACCCCCTCTCCCATTCCTTTACCCTTTCCAGCACCTTTTGGCCCTGCCAGGCCGACACTGGACAGAAGAAACTGCTTTTGATGGTAAAATAAATATCTGAAACTCCTCCATGGGTTCAGCTTGGTGTCTTGAGTGAGCTGGGCATTGTTTGGACCTTTGGTGTCTTGAACCTTTCTTTACCACAAGTCAGGCAACTCTAACGCCGTCTCAGCTGGAACAAGAAGACGTCCAGTCATGGAACCAGAAGACAGGACCGTCGATCACTTTAATGTTTCTGACCGTTTTTAGTCTGGAGTTGTTGTAGATGTGACGAGCAGATCGTCCTCCATCTTTTTCCCGAGCTGATGAAATCAGAAGGCGTTCTTGTAGCTGTGGGCTGATTGTTAATCCGATTTTCCTCTGTTCGACCCTCAGCGTTGGCGGTTCTGTGGCGGGTTCTCTCTAGGTGATGAATCAGATTAGCAGTTCCCTCAAAGAGCAGAGGAACTCTAAAACAGGAAGTTGTTGGCCCGACAAATTAAAAGCTTTGTGTGTTTGTGTCTGTGATTAAAGCTGACGTGAATCTGAGTGTAAATCTGAACTCGCATCAACACACCGATGCTGCCTCCGATACACTCTGACACCACAGACTGGATTAGATTAGAGTAGCTGTGGGCTGGGTTACATGTAGGTTTAGGCAATATCACTCTGGGTTGAATTAATCTGGATTAGGTTAGGTTAGATCAGGGGCTTGCAACATTTACGATCAAAAGAACCATTTCTGCCCTTTCGTTCACTAAACATGTCCAGAGCTGCAAAACCGGCTACGATTGTCACAATCAACTGGTGGCCCATGGGCCATTGTAAGTTTGTTAGAGGGGGCTTTTTCTGGCCAGTAGGTGTGAAATTATAAAACTAAAAACATCTAATGATTAACATTTCTTGATATTTTAACATTTTGAGACAAAAGAAAATATTGGATTCCATCAATCTCCCAGTCATCTGTCCATTGTCTTGTTTCTTCCTTTTCAGGTTGCAGGGTGTCACTGGTGTCCACGTCCAGGTGGCAAGTCTACCACAGAAGAGCTGAATGAGGTTGACTACAGAAGTTAATATTTTGTAGATGTTCGTCTTATGATTCCATCCTGACAGTTTCATGACGCGAGCAGAAACATCGTCGCCTGCCTCTGCAGTTTTGGCGTCAGAGGATAATTCGCTCAGTGGAAGCAAAGGATCCTTATCTAAGCTGTTTCCATGTTAAACGCTCTGGCTGTTTTGTTCCTCGGAACAGTTGCCGGTTGTGGTCCTGACAGCACCCTGCTAAAAACTGGTACCAGTAAAACCCAGATAAAACCCAGCACAGACGAGAGTCTGTTGATGGTTCTGTAAATATCGGGCGTTCAGCCTGGAAGCGGCGGCAGACAGTGGTGGTAAAATAAGCAGCCATCAGCGGCCCGCTTGTATGCGCAACAGCCAATTACTGACGAGCAGCGCAGCGAAGGTGAGACGAGCGTGTCATGTGGCATGAATGTGTGCATTGTGCGTCTGATCTGCCGGGTAAAGACAGCCTCATTATCCCACTGAAAAGACTACTTGGCCCAACAGAGGGGGGAAAAACAGCAAAAAAGAGTTAATTTGCACTTTTAATTCTTCTTCCCTCGTATTATCTCTCGCTCTCTTTCGGTCTGTGAGTTTAGGTGAGAAAGTGAGTGAAGGGTCCGGGGCCCCTCAGTAAGTGTCTGTGATTGTGTCCATGGCCTCTCCCTTTCAGCCGTGTCCAGCACCATTAATTGGAGCTGCTGCTGAACCGAGTCTATTCTCCCCCTGAGAGGTAATTGCTTTGAGCTTTTTGAGGACCAAGTGTTGGTTTAAGGGCCCCTGACCTTCGACCTCTTGGCAAAAAGACCCCCCCCCATCCCCACCGCCCCCCGCCCGATCCGTAAATATCTTCCTTCCAGCCCTGTTCAGTGGTGAGTGAGAGCGAGTTTTGTCTGCTTTGTGATGAAGAAGAAGAAAGGATGAAGAGGAAACTCAGTGATGGAGACAGGAAGTGCATTCTCCTCAGGTCTGACTTTGCAGGAACTTGAGCCGCCACAATACCCCCCCCCCCCCCCCAACACCACACACAACCCCTTCAGGAACAGTTTGCATTCTGTCCTTCATATGAATAGCTGCACAACTGAACAAAAAGACACAAACATTTTTCTTTTGTCCTTTACGTTTGCATAGAACTGGGTTTCTTTAATTATTTGAGCAAATCAAATTAAAACTTTATAAAAGCATTTTTCAAAGAACAACTATAAAATCAGCTCTGTTCAATCATACAGTAAATAAAAGTCAGACTAGTAAAACATTTAGACAAAGATAAGCATCCCAATATTCGTTAAGAAATAAATGAATTAAAAGCCAGACTCATTTCCTGTCCCAGAGAAGACAAAACATCTAAAGACAGGTTTAGACTAAACTTTATCTAGAATCACTGAAACACTGGTTTCATTTTCTGCCTCGTTTCATTTTCTTTCTGCAACAATTTTTGACTTTCTGCTGCTCTTAGCAGCTGCAGTTAAATACTGAACCCAGTCTGTGTTTTTTTTAAAATCAGTTAAACAAACTGCATTGAAAAACTGGTGGATTAAAGAACGTGACACAATCTAAGATGACTTCCCGTTTCTTCTCAGAGGTAAATATTTAGGCTTCGTATTAAAACTTTATTAGCCTGTTTGTTTCTCGTTTCCTGCTCTAACTCAGACACATCACTCAGTGACGTCGCTCTGATACGAGCATGCTGCTTCGATATGAGCACGTTGCTCTGATATGGACACGATGCTTTGACAAAAAAATAAAAATAAAACACTACTCCAATACAAGCACGCCGTTCTGATAATAGCACGCTGCTCAGACACCAGCGCACCGATCCAATACTGGCACGCCGCTCCAGTGTGGACACAACCCTTCAATATGAGTACGCCCCTCCGAGACCTGCACGCCGCTCTGATACAGGCACGCTGCTCAGATAACAGCACGCCGCTCCGATACGGCACACTGCTCCAGTGTGGACACAATGCTTTGAAATGAGCACGCCCCTCCAATACGGGCATGCTGCTCCAATACTGGCATGCCGCTCCG
>JARVGQ010000781.1:23907633-23920287 GCA_031762355.1 Hypsolebias martinsi
AGGAAGAGGGCCACCTGCATCATGAAGGACCACACTCACCCAGCACACACACTTTTTGCCCCACTCCCCTCAGGCAGAAAGCTGAGGAGCACTAAGTGCAGAAGCACTAGGCTGAGGAACAGCTTCTACCCTGAGGCTGTTAGACTCATGCATATCTAACCAGGAAAAATTCCTGTGAAAAAAAACAAAAAACTGAAAATCGCTGTAATGCCACTTGTTTTTTCGACATGTGCTGTTGACTATCCACAATAGTCTATATTCTGATTTAACTTCATTCTGTATGTTGCTTTGTGTGTTGCCTGTTTTTCTGTTTGTACAGCACTTTGGTTGGCCTTGTTGGGTTTTAAGTGCTCTATAAATAAAATGGTATGATATGGTAAGATCGACCCAGACTCAGGAACAAAATAAATCTATATTCAAGGACAGGACCTCACAAATGCTCGTTCTTTTTCTTTCGTTCCTCCTTTCCTTCCCTCCTATCTGTCTGTCTGTCTGTCTGTCTGTCTAACACAGAAGACAAACTGATTCCCTGACAATCGAGGAAGGACAGAGGTGAAACGTAAAGGCTGAGACTAACTCACAAATCGAGAACACCTGTATGAATAACACCCGGGAACAGGCGAGTACAAGCGGGGCAGAAACACGTAAACACAAACAATACTTGGGGTAATTAGAACATTAAACACAAGAAGAGTCTGAATCACAACAGCCTGGGTGTGGACGCAAGAGTAAATGCAACCCCAGGTTGATCAGACGAATAGCCACAGATCCAAAACATGAGCTGAGCTCCAGAGTCAAGTTATGTCAATTCCTGATCGCAGCGTCGTCACGTTTTGAATTATGACGATGGAAGAAGAAACAAATAAACAAACAAACCAACAGGAATTCACCATAACACACATTGACAAGAACCCAAGATTTTGGACGACGTGACAGAACTTGAGCTTTTCGGCTCCGGTAAAACCTATTTTTTTAAACATTCTGTGTTCAGGGTCCTCTCTGAGGTTAAAGACACAAAACTAAAAAAGAACAAACTGGATCTGTTGCCTGGAGCTTTAGCTCTGCTAACATTTCCGACATGTCCTTTCGGCTGTGTTTTACAGGTTAAATGCTAATCACTAGCTGGTAATTACCGCCTCTAAAGGCCTCTCCATGCAGACCTCTGTGAAGTATTAGCTAAATGTAAGCTAACCGGTTAACAGCTAACTAGTGATTACAAACAGCGGCTCCCGCTGCACACAAAGGTCTCGCCTTGTTTCCATCTGTTTCCACGCCGACCCGGTCCAGGACCCAGCTCACCCGCCGGCGTCCTGGCATTTCCAAGCGGTAATTATCACAAAAGGGTCGGTGCTTCCTGCTTCCAGGCCAGACGGGGCCTTCGGTGGAGCGCCGGGGCCCGGTCCTGAGAGTCAGCGAAGGGTGTGTCCGGCTGCCCGCCGAGCACTTTGTTTTGGATAATGATAGATGCGAGCGGCGCTCACCTCTTAACGTGCACTCAGCCGTCGTTTCATTCCTTCACCTCCTCCTTCCTCTCCACCAGCCCTCCACTCCTCCTCCTCCTCCCTCCTTGTTTACCACAAACATTTCAAGCAAATATAATAACAGACTAACAATCTGTTGCTAGGCGACAATTACAGAAACAATTGTGCTCCGTGGCAGAGCTGTGTGTGTGTGTGTGTGTGGTAATCGACCCACCTTGTGCTCTTGTTGAAAGCAGATTTTTCATCGTTTTATTGTTTTCGTCTCGATGTGCAAATCTCTGAGTCACTCAGGCCGTTTGTTCCTAAATTGACGTCAATTAAAGCAGAAAAGCGTCGCAACAAGAGACGGAACCGTTTGAGGGAAAATAAGAACCCGAACCCAGAACCCGTCTTTGGTTCTGCCGAGGACGGTTCCTTCAGAAGCTCCAAACTTTTGGTCTCAGAAGCTGCCTCCCTGCAGATGTAAATGAACGGATCTTCACCTGGTCCTCTGCAGAACCTGACGTCCTGCAGAGAACCAGGTGTACTGGGGCTGACATACAGGACACTGGACCCTGAAGCCAGTCCCTACTGGACCTGCTGAAGGCCCGGTCTCAAACAGGATCAGTTTGGAGTCCCACATCTGTGTTCTGAGTCCTGCAGGACCTCTCCTGACAGGAAAACCTCAGAGTCTGCAGTTCTAAACGCTGCATGAATGAGGAAAAAATAATGTTGACCGTCTCAAGTGTTTCAGGTGACCCGGATCATTTCAGACCGACCCGAGTCCACAAAGTGAACCGGACCACCTCTGTGTCTGTCATCTCCATCTGGAGGGACGGACTTTTATATACCTGTGGGTTTGGTTCTCTGAACTAGTAACTAAAAACGTGCAACATAAATTTAAATCTTATAATTTAGATGTAACTGTGAACTCACTTGAGTCAGCCCCCAACGGTCGCTGGTGATGAACTCTGTGAACGTGATGACTAATCGCTACAACGATGACTTCTTGTGACCTACAGGTCTGTGTGTCCAAAGAGGTTCAGCTCTTCTCACCTGTTTAAAACAGAAAATAAACAACAACCAATCCTTAAAGAGCTGCAAACAACAACATTTAACTTGTTTATTTTTTTATAAGTTAAATTAATGTTTGCTCTTCGAGATCCTCGGGTGCAGTTTGGATTCTGGGTCAGAACCGTTCTAAAACTCTGATGCTGCACTTTTTACGTCGCCTCCTGTTGCTGCCTCTCGGACAGACTGTCGTCGTAAACGAGAATGAGCTCTCAGTGGAGAAATAAAGATTAAAGTAAAATGTGCTGGGACATCCATCCATCCATCCATCAATCCATCCATCCATCATCTTTATCCGCTTCTTCCTTTTCGGGTCACGGGGGTCACTAGTGCCCATGTCCAGCAATCACTGTGTGAGAGGTGAGGTGCACCCTGGACATGTCTCCAGTCCATCACAGGGACACCCTGGACATGTCTTTCCAGTCCATCACAGGGACACATGGAGACAAACAACCATTCACTCTCTCTCGCACCTAGAGACAATTTAGAGTCACCCATCAGTCTAACATGCATGTTTTTGGTCTGTGGGAGGAAACCCACACATGCACAGAGAGAACATGCAGAAAGAACCCTAGCCAGGACTTGAACCAGCAACCTTCTCTCTGAGAGGCAACAGCTCTACCACTGCGCCACCGCGCTGGTGCATTTTTGACGAGTGAAGCGTCTCGTGCCCGACCACAAAAACCAGCAGCCATGACTGACGCTCGCTCCGTCTCCTGATAATCTGATTCGTTCAGCAGAACAAACCCTCAACCCCAAGTTTGGACTCAACGCTGTGTGATGAACTGCGTGTGATGAACTGCGTGTGATGAACTGCGTGGAATCGATGCAGCTGATGCATTCTATTCTTTTAATGACTCAGGAAGACATTTATTAAAGCGAGGGGCAGGAAATCAATGCTAACCAGGCTGCAACCGCACTAATGCTTCACCCCACACTGCTGTGTGTGTGTGTGTGTGTGTGTGTGTGTGTGTGTGTGACATGAAATGAATGAGCTGTAGTGGAGCTGCTNNNCAGTATCACTTACAGATGCATTCAGTGGCCGGAAAAAAAAAAAAGATTTTATTTTTCTTCAGTAAACAAAATAAAAATAACCAACAGGAGAATTTATTACCAACAGAATGACTCCTTGGATAAATGCATATCACCCACCTCCTTGCAGCTAAAGGTTAGCTAAGAGCTAAACGTAGCATATAATGACCAAACCTGAGCAGCAGAAAACTGCAGGGATCATGTGTTTCTGTGTGGGCCTTGTTTAACATATATTAATTTTTATTTTTACAATATTGAGTGAAAACCTGGCGTGGTAGTACCTGAGAGTCATCCTAACAGTCTGAGCACAAGATGACCGTTATTTGTAGGGTTTGATCAAAACGAGCACAACTCTTGTCGTCTTTCTACAGAAGCTCATCGTCGTTTAAAACTCCCGCAGGAAGGCCGGCGGGTGACATGCATTCCTTCAATGAATTCAATTCAATTCAGAATACTTTATTACCCCCAAAGGGAAATTAAATGTTGTAGCTCATCATCCTGGTTTCATTAAAGGCTGTTATAGATGCTGATGGATCTCCCACAGTGGATCTGAAGAAACTGGCTGCAGATGCCGATCCATCCACCTGGACCAAGTGACCCTCTCGGCCCTCCTTTGCAGCAGGACCACCTGAATGTTGGGCAGAACTCCTCCCTGAGTGATGGCTACTCCTCTCAGCAGCGTGTTGAGCTCCTCATCATTGCAGACAGCCAGCTGAAGGTGTCGGGGGATGATCCTGGCCTTCTTCTAGTCATGAACCACGTTTCCTGCCAGCTCCAGGATCTCAGCAGTCGGTCACGCGAGCACCTCCGCCAGGTAGACGGAGATGCATCCATGGCGCCTCTTTTACAACTCTTTTGGGATTTGGGGCTGTAGTTGAAGTAATATTTGAGCTTTGAGATGTTCATCAGCTGTTCCCAGTTGTAAAAAAACAAAACAAAACAAAAACACCTTATTGCCATGGTTACGCATCATAACAAATGAGGAAGTAATCATCCCCCCCCCAAAAAAAAAAATTATGTCCAGAAACAAAGAGTAAATAAAGTTTTCCAAAGCAAGATCCCAGGATGAAAGTAGCAGCTGCTCCAACATGCAGCCACCTCGAGCGGCGCAATACAACGCAAGGCCTTTAATTGTTATAAGCAGCATAAATTACACTTTTTTCTTTAGTTTCCAAGTCTTTTTGGTCCTTTTTGTCTTTCAAATGCAGCATGAGTCCGATCAGATGGCATAGTGTGTGTGTGCATGTGTGTGCGCGTGTGTGTGTGCTTTCACGGAAGACACTTAGGCTCTGCAGTAAACACTCATCTCTTATTAACTCATCCCATCTCTAAAACATGAAGCTCAGTCTGGATGAAATGTGTTCATCACACTCTGTGTGCACGTGGGTGTGTGTGTGTGTGTGTGGTCAGATGAGGGTAATATCTGCTGACTGATGGCGGTGACGACAGGAAAGGTCTTGGAGCAGCTATCAATAACTCAGCTGTAAACAGAGGAGGGGGGATGAAGTGTGTGTGTGTGTGTGTGTGTGTCCCAGGCTAAATCTGTGCATTGATTAATTGACTGATTATTATTGTGTTACCGATGTCAGGTTGCCGTGGCGACACGCAGCAGCTGTTGGCCTGCGAGGAGCTGGATCTGTGTGAAAGTTGCTCGTTAAAAGTTCAACGCCGAACAAATGTTTTGTGGAGCAACAACAAAAAAGGCTTCATGTCATAAAAAAGAGACTTTTAAGATGTCAGCAGTTTGTTGTGTAAATGCTGAGTCACCTTTTCCTCCTCAAACTTTGCATTTTTGGTCTAAAACTTTCTGCAGAGTTTCTGTGATTTTAGCTGTTTGTCAAAACGTTCAGCTCCTTCGGCACATTACACAGACTTTTGGTTTTCTGTAACTTTTATTTACAAATGTTTTCTGAACAGAAACCCATTCAGTTCTCTGAAATCTGCTCCAACGAGCTCTGCCTTCGCACCTTCAGCTGCTTTTAGCTGCAGTTTTACATCATTTAACTTTTAGCTACTTTCAGCTGTTAGCTGCAGTTTTATATCATTTAACTTTTAGCTACTTTCAGCTGTTAGCTGCAGTTTTACATAATTTAACTTTTAGCTACTTTCAGCTGTTAGCTGCAGTCAGTCCTGCAGCAAAGACACACGATGGGTGGAAGAAGACAAAATCATTAGATTTGAAGGATTGTTTGTTTTTGTACCACAATAAGTCGAGGAAGTACCAAAAGTTTGTTTGTTAAAGTTATAAGTTGTTTAGATGACATCATCACCTGTCAGCTGAACATCCTGTAAACTCCATGAGCTGATCGTGTAAAAGACTTAAAGTTGTGAAATCAGCAGTTCAGTCCAACTTCCTGTGACTCTTTTAAACTTTGGATGATGCTGTGGAGCCTCCGGTTGTTGTTTTTTTGTACCAAACCCCCACTGATCTCCGTTAATGTTCTCGTTATGTTATTTTCCATCAAACGTCCGAGTTCTTCCTGGCTACATCCAGCGTTCTCAGACGTGACGAGCTGTAGGACCAAATGCAGATAAATATCACATAAAACCAAGTTTGCAAAGTTTCCGAGCACTCAGCGAGCGTCGTTCCGTGCGGAGCGTAAAAGCAGCCGTGTTTTCGTGTTGACTTCGGCGCGCATAAACACACAGGCTGCAGAGTCATGCTGCATTCACACGCATGCAGACGGAGTGCGGCCTGTTAGTGCCCGATAACCGCATTAAAGGAGCTGCGCAGAGTGCTGCAGGAAACCCAAGCTGCGCTAAAAGACACATTAGAAATGTTTGATCAAATTGAGAATATTTTCTAAACGGGTGAAACCCGACGCCGTATTTTCAGCCTCTGGGTTTCTTTTTCTTTTCTTGAAGGAGCGTTAATGCTGCCGCTCTCTGGTTTCTGTTTGTCGCTTCCCAGCCTTCGTGTCTGAAACGTGTTGATGAGATTTACATCGAGCGCAGAGGCACTAAAACCATCAAACCCATCACCGTTTGCTCCAGCAGGATGAGAGAGGGGAATGTAACCAAAGCTTCCAGATCTGTAATCTCCTTACACACACACACACACACACACCGGGCGATGGATAAATAGACCACACACACTCTGAGGAGATGGAGATATTAACTCACACCTCAGTCTCTCATGTTACATCTCCCTCTCCGTTTTATCTCCTCTTCCTCCTTTTCTTTTCTTTTTTTTTTTTAACCTTCAAGGAAGTTAAAAATGAAAATGTTTTTGTTCCATTTCTCGGCTTGTCGGTGCGTCACATTTGGGAATCGAGCCGTAGTTCAGCTCGGATCAGCCTGGCAGGAAACAAACCGCAGGAAAGGTCAAAGGTCAGGTTAGAGGCTGCCTCCGATTTTTAAAGTCGTCACAAAAACAGAACGATGATCAGGGAGAAAAATGAAGCTTCCAATTCAAAACATACTGGTTTTCTGATAATATGTAGATTTTATCTGCACTGATTTGGTTTTAAAACAGTTTAACGGAAAAGTAAAATGTGTCATGTTAGCATCATGAGCTGATTGTATCTCATGAAGCTAAACAGGAGCGAAGCTGAACAGCTGTTCTGTTCTGGTGAAGTTAAAACGCTAAAAATCTGCAAGATTTAGAATCCCAGATTAACCAAAACAGCCAGAACACAAAAGTAGCAAGGTGCTAGCTAAAAGCAAAATGCGTCAAAAGGCTTGCAAAATGCTAAAAGCAGCAAATGGCTAATTAAAGGCTAAAGGTAGCAAAATGCTGGTTAAATTTACCAGTATCAAAATAGCTAAATGCTAAAAGCAGCAAAATGCTGGTTAAATTTACCAGTATCAAAATAGCTAAATGCTAAAAGCAGCAAAATGCTGGTTAAATTTACAAGTATCAAAATAGCTAAATGATAAAAGCAGCAAAATGCTGGTTAAATTTACCAGTATCAAAATAGCTAAATGCTAAAAGCAGCAAAAGGAAAGGCTAAAAGTAGAAAAACACTAGTTAATTTTTAAACGTATCAAAAAGCTATCTAAAGGCTATAAGCAACAAAAAGCTAGTTAAAGGCTAAAAGTAACAAAGCAATAGCTAAATTCTAAATGTATCAAAAGGCTAGCTAAAAGCAGCAAAAACCTAATTAAAGCTACTAGTATCAAAAGGCTAGCTATATGCTAAACATAGCAAAAGGCTTGTTAAAAGCTAAGAGTATCCACAGGTTAAACAAAAGTATCGTAAGGTAAGCTAAAGGCCAAAAGTAGCAAAAAGCTAGTTCAAAGCCACACATAAAAATGCAAGTTAAAGCTAGTCCCTGCACCAAACTCAGAGTAAATAAGATTTAAATTTTAAACTAAAACCTAATATTAAATACTCAGTAATTAATATTTAATGTTTGGGTTGTAATAAAACCAAAATAAATCAGTCTGAACTGGACAAAAGTTAAAATTTTGACATTTTGACCTTATTTTAAATAAAAAACCTTCTGTTTTTCTGAAATTCTCTGTCCCAGTTTTGCGGATCAGAACCTGAAACGCTGAGGGACTGGTTCTTGACCTGGATCTGCCGCAGTCCAAACGGTTCCACAGACTGAGTGTAAATGTTGGAGCCAGCTCTGGTTCTGGTTTCGTTTGGACTCAACATGAAATGTGTTTGGATGATTCATATGGTGAAGGTTTAATTGAGACGTTCGACCTCCTGCAGCTCCAGAATTAACTCCCTGAACTCTTGAGGACTGTCCTCGGGTTCGCTGATGTCCCCCGCCGTCCTCTTGTCCATCTGTCAGGTCTGTCTTCTCCTCGGTTTTCCCTCGTCCTCCCAGTCGTCTGTGTTTACGTTCTCTTCGGAGGAACTTGTTCCTCGGCTGGTTTCAGGATTGTTCGCTGCCTTTCAATCAATACGCAGGAATAAAAACTTTACCAACCCAATCAATTATCCCCACTTCATTTTCATAACCCGACTCCGTCCTGCTCATCGCCGCAACAACGGCTTGATAGTCGAGGCCGTCTCCCGGGACACGTGTACCCCCACGCCCTCTCGTCCCCCTCCCCCCACAGCAGCTCAGTGCATTAGGACCAGAACCGTTTAAGGAGGTATCGGATTCTGCGATGATGGCTGTTACAACAAGACACTTTAAGAAGATTCTGAGGCCGGATCGGTTTACGTCTAAAAACGACAAGATGGGATCAATAACAATATTTTCCTTGGAAAACAGCAGACTCTTCCCCTCCAACCGTGGCCCCCCACGACCCCCAGCCATCCGTTCTAAAAGCCCCAGCACATTCATTTTTAATGGGGGGAGCACGGTTAGCAGCGGCGTGGACAGCAAATAGGTTAACAGCTGGGCTACGCATCAGGGGAGGGAGGGGTGGGAGTGCTGTTTGGGTCCAGGGGGGCTTCAGTGTCAGCGGCTAATTGGTTCCGGGTCTGTGACACTCAATCCGTCTGATCCAATCAGAAGAGTCGGAGACATCGTGGAGACACGAAAATGTCCAGTCGGACTCGGACAACGTGATGGAAAGACATCTGGACGTGATAAAACCCGATGGTTCAGATGACCCGGCAGGATTTACAGAACCGACACGTCGTCAGGACCGCTGATGAAAGGCGAAGGGGCGATCATGTTTATGCTCGTGTCTGCAGGTGATCAAAAACCACCGAACGGGCTTTAATGAAACTTTCAGGAAACGCTCGTTGGGCGTTCGTCTTCAACAAACAGTCTGAATAGTTCAGAATCGTTCGCATCTTGATCCGTTTTTCTTCCGTACAGTTTTCAGCGTGTACAAAGTGATCCAGCCATTTGTGTTCTATTCCATCCATCCATCCATCCATCCAACCATCCATCCATCCATCCATCCATCCATCCATCCATCCATCCATCATCTTCCACTTGTTCTGAAGTCAGGTCTCGGGGGCAGCATCTTGAGCAGGGAGGCCCAGACATCTCTTTCCAAAGCCACCCAGTACATCTACCCCATCTCGCGCCCCCCAGGTGGCTTCTCAATCAGTCAGACACGAAGTGCATCCTTAGGCCACTGGTGAGTATCCGGTTTGAAGGACCAAAATGTTGGATAAAAATATCCTCTATTCATTTTACCTACTCTAAGAAGTCACATTCAAGGACATGAGAAGTTTTTAACTGGTTTTACTTGCAAGGGCAGACTCTCACAACAGGTTACACAGATGTACACAAGGTACATTCAGCCTAGTCACGAGAATCTGCCGAGTGCGAGAATTGTTTTTATAAGCTTATCAGCTCCCGGCTCACAGGCAGCCTTGGCCATCCAGCTGCACATGCAGGATCAAATCAGCGCTCATTCAGCTCTCTCCAAGAGAGAAAAGAACTAAATGATCAATGATCTTAAAAAATGATCAAGAATAGATTGTTGAAAAGTTATATGTAAATGTTATTCACAATCTGTATAAATCAGTTAATTATTAAGCGTTATAAATATGGTTCATGGATAAATCTTTGCTTGAATTGATTGCTTAAATCGAAATTTTGTTTTTAAAATGGGGCAGATATAAGAATGTTTTCTTCTTCTGCCTCCTTTCATTTTAAATTTGTTTTTCTTTTACTTCTCTATGTTCGTTTTGTAAATACTCTGTTTCAAATTTGAAATGAATAAAAAAAAATCTGTTTCATGTTGTTGCTGACCTGTTTCATGTTGCTGCTGATCTGTTTCATGTTACTGTGTTCATTCGTGCTCATCTGCTCACACAGACTCATGTTCGTGCTGCTGTTCGAAGTGATATTTTTATGCTGTTAGTGCTTGGTGTATTTTTAGTTGGTGTTTTTCTTAGCTCATATCTTAGAACTTATTACTGTTTTTCTTTTACATTTTATTGTTGGATGTAACTTGGACCCTGTGTACATAATTTTTTTCCACCACATGAGATGCGAATGACAAATCTCTCTGAATCCTGTGGTGGTGTTTCGCCCACACTGACCTATAGAAGGCTGGCCTGGAAAGGCTGCTCGGTTTCTATTTAACGGTTCTTATATTGCTCCCCGGCCATGTCCGGGTGGGGAGAAAAAAGCAACGTTAGCGGTTGAGTCCGAGCAGGGCGTGAATCTGCTTGGGGAGGGTCGCATGTCTCCGTACCAGATCCAGGGCGTCAGATGAGGACTGCAGCTGGTTCAGTACAGACTGAAAATGACGTCCGAAGAGGCCATCTGGGGACACAGGACCTTCCAGGAGTTCTAGTCCAGATCTGCGGAGAACGGGTTTGGATCTTTTGCCTCCTTAGCTATTCTAAGGGCTAGCATTGTGATGTTGTTGGTTGCTGCCCCCACTTGCAAGAAGCACTGATGGATTCTGTCCATCAGTTTCGCGGTGAGCTGGTCACCAGAGGATGGCGGGGTGATACGTCGGCCGACGTATTTCGCTGAACTTACCCTGAAGACAGCAGACAAACTGGGTTCTAGGGGAGGGATGGTGGGAAAGCCCTGGTCCGTGAGCCCTTTGACTTTGGTGATGGCTGCGTAGGAGGCAAACGGAGCCCTCAGCTTTAAGGGATTGTTGGCTGAACCCAGGAGGAGGGCGGACACAACCAGGAAACGGGGCCAGACCGTGTCCTGGTGTCTGATGTACTGGGCGCCAAACCTTCCCGTCAAGTGTTGATGTGGCTGGGGCTGCCAGTTTGGGCACTTCCAGGTCGCAGGCCCTCGCCGACCTCCTGAATATCTCCAGGAGCTCATGAAGCAGTGTGGTGGTCGATCCCTGGGCGCTCGGGGAGGCGAACATTGAAGGCAACACTGGCTCCAAACCGCCTGTAAGGCAGGATGGAGCGCGGCTGCTAGCCGTTTCAGCTTCAGAGGGGGATATGTTCACGAACTCTAAGTCTAGGGAGTTCAAAAATTCCTCCAGCGAACCATCCCCCATCGGTTGAAACTCGTCCTCCTTAGAGGAAAAGAGCTCACACCGGCGCTGCGTCTCCTCAGCCAAAAACAGTTTACAGGCAGGACAGGAGAAGAGCGGATCCAAAGCTTGCCGAGCGTGGTCGGCTCCCAGGCGGCTTTCACACATGATGTGCAGGTCCGTCGATAAAATGTAGCCCATCTGGCACACGGTGCTCAGACGGATGGTCTTCAGTTTCTTAATAGGAGTAATTTCCTCTCATTTTCTTCTATTATTCTTTCTTATAAGTAGTGTTCTTAGTGTTGGCTGAAGAAAAACGGGAGGTGAGCTCTGGTCCAGATGCAATTTATAATGGACCGGTGGGGCCCACACAGCAGGTGGGCGTGGATTAGAAGTTTTCAGTGTTCGGCGCGCTGTGCGCGGGTAAACCCGATAGACAGCTTTTAAAGGGCGTAGCTTACATGAAACAGAACTGAGAATCTAAAGAAAAACACCTTCAGTCACTGTGTATGTGTGTGTGCGTTCCTGCAGTGTGTGTGTTGTTTCCTGGAGCACTGTACCGTTGTGAGTCTGTCCAGTCAGACACTGGTGGACACTCTGAGCATCCTTTCTGATCTTCTGCAGGTCTTCAGTGATGAAGCTGATCATCCCCTCCAGACCAGTCTGCTCCTCCTGACAACCAGACCCTGATCAGTGTTTAACCACAGTCCAATGTTTCCCGTCATGCTGCTCTCAGATCCTATGGTTTGACCGAACTGAGCCAGCCCCAGAACCAGAACTGTTCTCGGTCCAGTTTCTCACCTGGTTCCTGTTGGTGCTGGTAGAAGACAGGTCCCTGGGCTGATCGATCAGGTTCTTCAGGATCTCCACCCTCCTGTCGGCACGTTCCTCCAGGATCTCCCTCTCCTTCTCCAGGCGCTCGCTGACACAGATTATCTTCATCATCATCATTACCATCTTCATCATGTTTGTCATAGTCATCATCATCATCGTCTTTATCATTGTTGTCGTCAACTAGGGCTGGGGATATCTTGATATTTTTAAAATAGAGATTTTTTTTCCAATATAAGTTGTGACTATCTCGATATAAACGATATAGTTTTATACTTGGAAATCCTGCCATCTCTATCTCCCAGGCAGCCCCGCCCCCCCCCCGAACACAAACACAGCCCTCAGCCGTGCTCCCCCTCCCCTTCCTGCTTCTGCAGGAGGGCGGGCTGAAGGAGAGGAGACGTCAAGTTTAGCAGCAGTAAACAGCAGCTGAGCATGT
>JARVGQ010000781.1:23948088-23959709 GCA_031762355.1 Hypsolebias martinsi
TGTGTGTGTGTGTGTGTGTGTGTGTGTGTGTGTGTGTGTGTCCCATTAATAGCTTGCCAGCTGTCATTGCAGATGAAGAGTTTGTGTCAAGAGAGTGGACTTTAAATGCTCCTTGTCAACTTGTTCAAACATAATGACTTTCCAGCAGAGTGTGTGTGTTTGTGTGTGTGTGTGTGTGTGTGTGCGTGCGTTGGCACATGTTAGCGTTTGCTTCCCCAGGTGTCCACCTGATGCATTTTGTTCTGGCCCTCCTGCAGCTTCAGTTCTCAGCAGAACATCTGCCCAGCGTATGCGTCTCAGAAACTGAACGTTTGTTTTTCCTGCATCATCTCTGAGCCTCTTGAGGAGCCGCTCATTCTAAAAGCAGGATACTTTTTGTTTCCTAAATGCTAAACGTTGATGTCAAATGTTGACTTCTTCTCCCAAGACTTTGGAAACAAGACTGAAATAAAACTCATTAAATGAGGTTTGGGTTGTAAATGGATCAGGAAATCCTTCTGAGGCAAGAAACCATAAACTGGCTGAATGTTGCGTCAGCATCCAGACGATGGTTCGCCTGTTTTTTCATATTATTTTTCGAATGTCTTTCACAAGCTAACACAATCTGACACATTCTACACACACGCGTCATTCTAGCCATTCGTGTATCAGAACCTTCAGCTCATTCAAAAAGCTGGTGCTGTGATTTTTTTGTTTTGTTTCTTAAGCCACTTTTAGCTTGTAGCTGCTGTCCTGCTAATCCTGGATGGAGGAGCAGGAGATGAAAAGTCACACTAGGATGCAGGGGGATGTCCAGTGGGAGGAGCCAAGAGCGGCTGGCCACTCCCAGACAGCTGGGCCAGCAGCTGCACAGTGACGCACAAAATAAGTTAGCCTAAAACATGCTACGTTTTACTTTTAGCTAGAGTTCTGCGTCTTTTAGATTTTAGCTACTATACTGCTACATTTAGCTTTTAGTTACTATACTTCTTTTAATGTTTAGCTACTGTTCAGTTACATTTAGCATTGAGATACTATTTTGATAAGCTAGAGTAGCTTTTAGCTAAAACGTTGCTGCTTTTTAGCTACTGTTTTGCTACTTTTAATTAGTGTTTTTGATAGTTTAGGCTTGGACTGCGTTCTTTTAGCTTGTTTTTTGCATCCTACAGTTGTAAACTTTTAACTAGTGTTTTGCTTTTTTGAAGTAATGTACCGCTAATTTTAGCATTTAGCTACTGTTCAGTTATATTTAGCTTTGAGATACTATTTTTGATATGCCTAACTTTTAGCTAGTGTTCTACATTTTTTAGCTTTTGCTACTTTTAACTAGTAGGCTTGGTCTGTGTTCTTCTACCTTTAGCTTGTTTTCTGAATCCTATGGCTTTAGGAACTTTTTTTTTAGCTATATTTAGCTTTTAGCTAGTGCCTTGCTTCTTTTTGCTTATGTACTGCTAGTTTTAGTATTTAGCTACATTTCAGTTCTAATTAGCTTTAAGATACTATTTTGTGTTCTACATTTTTAGTTTTTTAGCAAAATAGTAGCTACCAGCTACTGTTTTGCTTCTTTTGGCTAGTATTTTGCTAGTTTTAGCTAACTTTTGCCACATTTAACTACTTTGCTACTTTTGGGTTAGCCTGCAGTCTTGCGCTTTTAGTTTGTTTCCTGCACTCTACAGCATTTAGCTACTTATAGCTTTTAGCTTATCTTCTGAGTCTGATGATGAAAGCTCAAAGTTTCTCGGCGTTAAATTTGTTTTTTTTAGTAACTCCGTGAAGTCAGACGATAAATATACCGCTCATCTTGGAGCAGAGAAGTTCCTTTCCTTTAGGGCTGTGTTTATTCTGCACCATTTGAGGTGAAACTCATATTTGTGTCCAGGAGAACCGGCAGAAGCTTTCGGAGCGGGTCTCTGATCCCGAGTGCTGGAAGCTTTTAAGACGGCCTTCGGAGGAGTTGGAGGCTGAAAGGGATCGACTCTTCATCAGAGAGGGAATCAGAAGCGTGACCTCCAGCAGCAGCAGGACCAGCTAATGCTTCCCTGTCAGTCCATTTGAGCAGCAGCTCGTCGAAACCCTTTGACTCGTTTTGTGGAGCCCCACTGAGCCAGGACCAGCCGGTGTCAAAGTAAGCCATCAGCCCGATGAATAGCCTGCAGCCTTTTCTTTTCTACGACGATTAAGAAAGAGCACGCTGGAATATTATTATTCTCCTGTACTGAAATATGTCAGATTAAACCGTTACTTTGGCTGAGCCATACACAAAAGACACAAACACTAAAGTGCTTTAAAGCCCCATTTTCTGAATGCATTTGGACTTTTTTGAAATATTATATTAAAACATTTTTTAACCTGCCCAGAAACATGACAGCTTAAATCATCACCTTTGGCTGGAAAAAAAAAAGTAAGGCAGAAAAGAAAGAAAAGGCACAGATGTGCTGTCGAGATTTACTGAGCTCTGCAGAAATAATTCAGATTTCTGCGTCCCCCCACCAGCAGCTCATTGTACCGCTCCACAACGATCCCAGTTTAACCTCCACACGCCCGACAGATCGCCGGAAGATTTAACGAGTTAAATCAAAAATAACTTGGACAACATCTGCGTCAATTTAACTTCAAAACAAAGCGTTCATTAAAAATTATCCAGCTGGGTGAGAAGATCTGAGGTCAGGCTTTAAATCAGCTAAAATCATACACATAACACCCAAAGTGAATAACAAGAAGAGTACATCAAACTAAAACTGAAATGTGGTGTCAGAAGTAGAAAAGTTAGCTAAAACGTTTTATTTCCTGATGAAATACAAAATAAATGCAGAGTTAAAACAAACAGAACAACAACAAAAAATGAACAAAGCTGTAGCTAAAAACTAAAATCAGCAATTATGTAACTGAAAGCTAACACTAACAAACAGTAGCTAAAAGCTGACATTTACAAAAATGTAGTTATCAGCTAAAATTAGCTAAACTACAACCAAAAAGACAAAAGAAGCAACACTGAAGCTAAAAGCTAAATTAGCACAATCATAACTTACACTAAAATGTACCAAAACATATCTACATGGCTAAAAGTGGCCAAATAGTAGCTAAAAGCAAAGAATAGCAAAGATGTTGCCAAAACAATAATTAAAAAATTAGTGGCTGAAAGCTAACATTTACAAAATGTTGTTAAAAGCTAAAATGAGCAAAACTGTAACCAATGCTAAAACTAGCAACACTATAGTGAAAAGCTAAAATTAGCTAAATCATAACTAAAACTAAATTTCATACAAATGTAGCTAATTTTTTTTTGTGAAACTGTTGATGCAAGCTAACACTAATAAAACAGTAGCTTAAAGCTAACATTTCCAAAACTGACGCTAAAAGTTAAAATAACCAATACTGCATCCAAAAGCTAAAACTAGCAACATTGTAGCTAAAAGCTACAATTAGCTATACTAACTACACTACAGATATATAAAACACTACATGTGTTATAGGCTACTACCGGTAAATATCACAAAAATGTAGCTAAAAGATAAAAGTAACCAACTACTAGCTAAATGCTTACTTTAGTAAAACTGTTAATGTAAGCCAACAATAACAAAACAGTAGCCTAAAGCTAACATTAACAAATTGTTGCTCAAAGGTAAAAACAAAACAAAACCGTATCCAAAAAGTGACCACTAGCAACACTGTAGCTAAACGCTAACATTAGCTACATTGTAGTTAAAACTAAAACTCACAAAAATCTGGCTAAAGATATAATTGGCCAAATAGTAGTTAAAAGCTAAAATTAGTAACATCTTAAAACATCAAAATTTTCTAAAACTAGCCAAAAACTGCAAGTAGCCAACTCATGATTAAATGCTAACATTAGCTAAACTATAGCGCCACACTGTCACCATGTGGCTCCAACAGTGAAGTGACTTCAAGATAACTGTCGGTTTTACAAATATAGAGCTAAAACGGGTTGTGGTAGTAGCTGAGAGGCATTTCTAACACAACGATTGAGTGCTAACAGATCCTGTGAACTAAAACGTGTTTCAAGAATAGCCGAAACTTGAATATACGCATTTAGCTGTTCTGAAAATGTAAATCCAACGAGCTGAAAGAAGGTTGCACGTTTGCATAATTGAGTCTTCTGGCAACTAATGAAGGTTTTTGGGAACGTGTTGCTCGGTACAAATCGCCCGTCGTCTTTGTTCGGCGAGGTTTTATTGAAAACCTCGGGTCCAGCTGGGTCCTCAGGAACAAACCGGCCAGCGCCGCCGGCTGCTCAGCCACAGATCTCACCTTGTTTTCAGCTGCACGCGTAGACACCACTTACCTGCCGGAGCCTCTCACTGTCATTTTGCACTTTTAAAATTGCCAGGCTGCAGCAATAGCAGGCTTTGTTCTTGAGAACGCCGCGCACGTGTTTTTATTTTTCAGCTTTCAAAAGCTTTTCAGAACGGCAAACAATTTTTGTGTCACCTCCCAACCTGCCGCTGAGGTGTGACATTCATGAGAAGTTCTCTCTCTGGTAAACCGGCAGGGAAACAGGATTACTTCTAACTGAGGAGATGTTTGGAGGACTCAAAAGTCCACAGCTGTTTCAGTAATTATACACAAAAAAAGCGGTTAGAAAGGGACACGTGCACACAGGTTTAAAAGGACACGTGCACGCAGGTTTTGTTCGGCGACCACGCCCGATCAGATGAAGACGCCCACTGACTTACAGGATGTTTGAAAAAAGTTCCGGGCTCTTCAAAAAAGTGAAAAGTACGACTTTCAGACTGATTTATTGTTGGGGAGTCATACTGACACATTTTACTGTCTTTGTATGTCTGTTAGTAAAATATCTCTAGAATCCTCAGGGGGATTTAACCGAAACTATCAGAAAGTAAACAATGGATGTGGTTCTACAAGACGTTGCGGAGGTAACCCCGTTCAAGGCCATACTTCCCCTACTTGGTCACACCTCAGTGAATCTTACAGATATCAAGCTAAATTTGACGTGGTAGTAGCCGAGACTGATCCCCAACACATAATCTGAGTGCTAACAGCTCAGGCGAGGGATTATTGTGAAGCAGTCATACATTGTGCTCCATTTCTCTTCCGTGCGTTGTTTGACGCAATTCTCGTCCCGCAGTTTTCATCTATTTCAACAAATCATAAATCAAAACGTTCAGCTCTTTCAGGACAATCCTGCTGTGATTTCTTGAAATATTTTGCCTTTTCTGCCATTTTTTCCCCTCATATAAAATGAATTGAGCTCATTTTATATCCTTCAGATCTTTAGATCTGTTTACAACCTTTTACTGCTCCTTTCACATTTTGTTCTGGTTCAGCTTCTTTCAGCTTACTTCTGCAAATTTAAGCATGTTTTTCAGCCACTTTCAGCAGATTTCAGCTGTTTTTTGCTTCCTTCTGATTCTTTCTGCCAACTACATTTTTTGTGCTTTTTAAACTTGTTTCTGCTCATTTCAGTCTTTTCTATTATTTCAGCCACTATTTAGCTGTTTTAAGGTTAATTTAAGCTTTGTCAGCTAACTCCACATTTTTTTCAATCATCCAAACTTTTTCAGCCTAATTCAGCAAAAATATGTTCTCTCCACTTCCTTCTGGTAATTTAATCTTCTGTCTGCCTTTTTTTTTAAAGATACTTTTTAGCTGTTTTATGCTAATTTCAGCTTCTTTCAGATAATTTCCACTTTATACGCTTATTTCTGCTTCTTTCAGCCTAAATGGACAAACGTGTTCTTTATGCTTTCTTCTGCTAATTCGTGTGTTCTACCTTTTCAGAGACTTTTTTTGCCTTTTCTTATTTTTTAGCTATATTCAGCTGTTTTCAGATAAATTCAAGTTTTTCTGGGTAATTCCTGCTACTTTCAGCCTAATCCTCCCACAGCCCAAAAGCATGCATGTTAGGAAAGGATACCTTCAGGCCTAGGCCTCCCTTGCAAAAGAGATGTACGATTTTAATGGGATTTACCTGATTAAATAAAGGTTAAGAAATAAATAAATATACTTATTTATTCTAATTACAGTTTGTTATGTTCCTTTCAGCTTTTTTCTGCTAGTTTCAGCTTTTTTTTTTTTGGTTGTTGTTGCTATTTAAGCTACCTTTTAGCCGTTTTGTGCTAAATTTAGCTTCTTCGGCTAATTCCACATTGTTTTAGCTTGTTTCAGCTCATTCCACTTCCTTCTGGTAGTTTATGCTTCTTTCTGTCTTTTCAGCTTTTTTTTGTGGCTGATTTCAGCTTTTTTGGTTAATTTCCTATTTTTTGTTCTCATTTGTGCTGATTTAAACTTGACTCAGCAAATATGTGTTGTTTCTGCGTTTGTCCCCCGCTCATTTCAACTTGCTCTTCCATTTTAACCACATTTCAACATTTTTTTAAGCTAATATCAGCTGCTTTTCAGCAAGTTCTTCTGCAATAAGCATTCACACTTCGTTAAATGCATTTTCTCTAGTTAGATGTAAAGGTACATCCAATGAACATTTCTTTTAATTTTCTTTCACGTTTGTCCAGTGGTTTACGTAATATTGTTTCCAACAGACCAACAGAGTTAACTAAATATTAACATTTTTTTAAACAAATATCTTTCAGGATCTGTTAAAGCTCACAAAGTGTGTTGGAGATCAGTCTCAGCTACTGTCTCTCCAAGGATTAGGTCAGTATCTGTAAAATAGACTAAGTTGTGGTCATTTATGTGTTTTCTAAGGTCACGTGGTTGTGAGTAAAAACATAAACCAGAAGTACTTTCCTTTTAATCGGTAATGCACGTGTTTGACCGCGTGTAGCTCTGTGTGTGTGGATGTTTTGATTGCATGGAAGTCGTGTGGCTCAGAATGAAAAAAATAAACCACCAGTAAAAAAATCTACCCCGGTCTGAAATCACTCTGCGGCTCCTCTTTTCTCTTGTGTTTATTTTTTGACCCGAGACAAGAAAGAGGTTAGTGTAGCGGCACTGAACATGTGACCCTTGAGTTCTGAAGTCAGCCCGGTACAAGTGGATTGCGGATTCAAGCTACATGTGTGATGAGTCCTTTGTGGTTTTTCACGCTTGCTTCTGGGTCAGTCTGGGTTCAGAAGTTCAGGCGATGTAATGCCACAGCAACAAGTCTATGAAACTGTTGCTGATGCAGTCGATTAATAAAACATGCATGTCTTCTTGAGATTTTTTTTAACTTCTTGAAAATTCATTTCAGTCTGTTATTATAAAGTCAATCAATGACTTGTATGAAAATATGAAGACACTTGGAATGCGTTTAGGTGTTTCTACACACATTAGCTCAGCTGGTCTAATTCTCACGGGTTGAATTTGTAAAGCTGATTTAAAGATGAAAGAAGATGCAATTTCAATAACTGCAAAAAAAGAAAGTATTTGGAAACAAAGAAGAACATACAAAAATAACCCAATTATGACATATGTTTTTTTTTTATAGTGGGTAAAAGCTTGAGCCAACAAGACCAGCTTCAAAAAAGTAATAATGGTCTTCTAACTGCCCCCTAGTGACAGAAAAGTGCAATAACATCCGTTCATCCATACACGTGTTTATCACCTTTTCCATGCTGGGAGTTGGCGCCTAGCTCCAGCGGTCATTGGACGAGAGGGGCTGCATCCTGAATAGGTCGTCAGTGCAGTTACGTCAACAAACGCTTGCGTCGCACTAAAGCAATTCAAACACAATCACTGAAACGTAAGGAACACAAGATGTTTAAAGTTCATCAAAAGTTTGTCTTGGTAAATTTCTGCCTTTCCATCCAAGCTACTTGGCATTAGAATAACCATTTTTGACATTATGTCACCAATAGCCGTAGTTTGTATCCGTTCTAAATGCTGCGTCAAGCTTATCTCTCATTTGTCTACAAGTCTCGATCTTATCAGTGTCCGTACACACCCTGTCCAAATACCCCAACCCAGGACCTGCACTGAAGAGTCAAAGTTCACTGTTTGTCATCTGACCTCCGCGCGCCCTTTTCTGATGTGACTGACCACTGACACAAAAAGTCCCAGTGCTCAGTGGTCACAGAGGTTACAGACCATCATTTTTGCTACAGCGGGGGCATATAGGGGAAAAATTTTCCAGGTCAGGGGTCACGGAGATGCCACATGCTTGGTCGTCTGTCACACGGTTTGCCCCTCTCGAATGACAGTGGATTTGAGGGCCGAGCCCAGTTTCTATTTACAACCCACCCCTTATGGGAAGATGCAACTCATTTAGGATATCAGTTCCCTCTGATGAGGTCGGCATCAGTGAAAGATGATCAAAACTAGTTTAGACCCCATTCAGTTGCACAGCAGTACATTAAAAACATAGCAAAATGAATTATGCTCAAAGGGTTCAGGAGTTTGACGCATGATGGAAGCAAATCATCACTAAACAGTTTGTTTTCAGCCGTTGTGAGAAAAATATTACACTAAAATTCTTGTCAAAATAAGAATTCGTTTTCCAGTCTTGCATACACACAAAGACAGACACATATAGAGTGAAGGTGACCCTGTCCAGACGGGATGGAGGGTTTAGTTCCATGGCAGAGCACTGGTGTTACTGCTGAGGATGTGAAATGTGAGCCGGCTCACCATCCTGAATCGATGGACTTTGCCTTTTCTGCGGTCCCAAGGGTTCGCTCACTCTCTATCACTGTCACCGCTCCCTGTCTCCATCTCTTCCTCCCCATCTACTCTTTCCGTCTCTCCTTTATTTATTTCCTTCCCATTTTCATGTCTTTCATTGTTGCACATTTGCTTTTAGTGAAATGACTAAACCACAAAGAAAATATCCCAACATAGAAGAATAACAGTCTAGCCTTGAAGCACAATTATATTCGCAGGGTCTCTTTTCCACGTTTTGCAGAAATATTTAATAAAGTTTAAATAAATCACTTTGAATATGAATTCATTTGATTGTTTCTGTCTATCCACATCCTGCCCTTCCCCAATATTTCCTGTCTTTTCATGTGCTTTTTAAAAAAACTCCATGCTACTTTGATATTGGTATTGATTTGCTACGGAAGAAACCCGTCTTGCTTCTGCTGAGAAGGAATGTGGCTGAGAGGCTTTTCACAGTCATATGGCTTTAACTAGTGCATGTGTATATAACTGATGTACACAAAACCATACTGTGGGGGCACGCGGTAAAATGTTTGTAATTTTTTTTTTAATCACATATGTGATGTGGTCATACAATGTTCATTTCTTTGAGCGAGTTTATGTATATAATGCGTACTTTAACGTGTGTTTGTGTGCACTTGATTGTAATTGTGGATGTTTTTGGACGTCTGTCACAGTTAAAACCAGATTTGGCTTCAGGGTGAATTTTAAAGAGAGGTTTGAGGGTTTATGCGGCACGTATATAGTTAACAATAATAAAGTGGGAGGAATTTTTCTATTCGAAATTCAAACAAACACTTCTCTAGTAGATTTTCAAAAGCTACCACTTTTAAGTGTGTTATATTCTGAAAAGTGCTAATGTTACATCCTGTTTAACAGATCACATTTTCACTCTTTGTACTTTTATAGGTTGAATTTTCCAAAGATCCCACGTCCTTTCAATAAAACTTTTTTTGTTCTCAACAAAAGTTGCACTAAATACTGTGCTTCAGTATAATTGTTCCTAAGCCTTTACTTAACAGTCTTAGTGTATTAATTCTCAGTTCATACATAGTAGGTTGTAAATCAATCGTTTAAAAATATTGCTTCATTAATAAATAAAGGCTGACCGTACTGATGATCAAATATTATTATTAGACTATTATTATTAAACTGACCTCTTTGCATGATGGTGAATATTAATCTGGTTCTGACTGGCAAACTGTTAGAGTTGACGTGTAAGTTCATAGATTACAGCAAAACTAAAGCCAATATGTTGATTGTACAGTAGATGTACCAGATTAGCAAAAATAAATAAATAAATAAATAAAAAACAACAATTTGGTATTAATAAAACTAGGATTCCTTGAAGAAAAACATCTAGCCTTAGACCTTGTATGTTAAAATTTTAAGCAAAGTTCTTTCGTAACCTGAAGAGACACTGAGCATAAGTCTCAGCCACTAGAGCACCAAACTTTAGCTTTATAGCTGAAAAACTGACTGTCAAAGCCATTTTTGTGGTTGCCAAGTTGATAACCTGTTGAAGCCATCCTAAATCAAGCCGAGTCCAAAGGTTAATCAGCACCAGTTATTACCTTTTGTAAGTTTAATTTAAATTGCTCTTTGGTTCAGGAGTTATTTTGCTAACGCACACACGAAGCACAAAGGAAATTGCATGATTAGCCTCCATTCATTGCAGCAAGTCATAATTAGGGCAACTATAAACAACCTCAGAAATATGACTTATTCTTGTAACAATGTATGTTAAAGCATATGTTGATGACATTTAGAGAGCGATCAATTGGGATGTTTAACTGGTTGATGACGATTTTTAGATTTCAAGGTAGACAACGACCAAGTTACAAAACCAGTTTTATTCTTTATTTTATTTCGGCCATGAGTTCAAATTTTTCCTTTCTCCTTATGTTATATACAGTATATACTAAATTGTGAAAACAGCAACTAACAAAAAAACAACCCCCCCCCCCCTCGTAAATAAAGCAACTTGGACCAATGGGAGTGGTGGTGCAGAAGTTAGACAAGGTGGGCCTGTGATCGGAAGATCGCTGGTTCAACTCCCGGTACAGACAACATCAAAATAGGGGTGGGATTGGTAAAGCATCCATACCTAGATGGTAGCTCTCTGCTCCACACAGAGGGCTGTGGTAGCTCGGTCGTCTGTGGTTGCGTCAGGGAAGGTATCTGGCGTAAACACAATTGCCAAGTCTTCGTGTGACTTAATTTGTTGTGGCAACCCCTGAAGAAGGGAGCAGCCAAAAGAAGAAGAAGAAAAAAAATAATTTAGACCAATGGCGTAGTGTGTGTAATGTCATTGGTGGGTCCAGCTTATGGCTCAGATCCATTCAAACACAGTGATTCTGAATAAAACACACGATGGTTTATATCAGTACAGTCATACTTCAAGGACTGCATTGACCACCATTATGGACATCACAGAGAAATTGTTTTTGATTAGGACTCTCAAACTGTAAACACTTTTAATTGATAAAGACTATCAGTCAAGTGTAAAGCTACCATAGTATCCATTCACCTTCTGTTTGGGTCTGCAAGTGATGTGCCAAAGAAAGCACCCTCGTTGTTAGCGCCACTCCGTCAGACGAAGCTTGAAACAAGAACTTAGTGTCAAGTGTATAAATCCTACACAGCAGGTCTGTCTTTTATCTGGCTTTGTAAAGTCAGCTCTGGCCATTTCAGATTAGTTAAGTAATATGACAAATACTGGCCCAGTTCAACTGGATGATCAACCAATCAATCACTCAGTCAGTCTTCTTGTAATAAAATCACTTGTACTCCCTCACTTTGGACCTCACTGTGTTTCGAAACCAGACAAGAAGACATTAGATGGATCAACAGGCATGAGAGTTTGAACTGAATACTTGAGCTGCACATAGTAAATAATTCAGTGGTTCAAGTCTGATCTTTGTACTGTACTTTGGATTTTATGTACAGGTTGTCCTCGGTTTACATTCGAGTTCCGTTCCTACGCATTGAACGTAACCCGATTTGAACGTAAACCGGAGATCACACAAGCCGCCACTTATACACGCACATATACGGTACTGTAC
>JARVGQ010000781.1:23964587-23979787 GCA_031762355.1 Hypsolebias martinsi
CAAGGGAGGAGCCTGAGAACTGAAAGATCTTCCTCCCATTCTGCTCTTGAAAACTCTAGGAACCACAAGTAAACCTGCAGTCTGAGAGTGAACTGCTCTGTTAGGAACGTATGCAACAATAAGATCTTTAGCATGACCTAATAAGCAGACAATATGCAAATAACTTTTTTGTTTTTTTTACATTTTATAAGATTTTTGTAAAAATGTGCTTTTAGCAATAAAATTTAAATCACCTTACGACATTTTTTTGTTTCACGACCCGCAGTGGGCTCCTGACCCCAACTTAAAATCATTGCTCCACTCAGTCCCTGTTAAACCCAAGTTCAGACCTGTTGGATTGTACTTTGGTAACCAAGAACTCCAAAAGGATCCTTGGGTTCTTGGGGTGGTTCTGAACTCACACCGCCCCCTAGAGGCCAAGGACCAGAGAATTTACATTTGAGGAGTTTTTTCCACATTCAAACATTTTCTTCTGTTTTGTGGAAGTTGTTCTTTGGCTCAAAGGTCTTTTACTCTTTTCTTGTAAGCCCCTTGTTCCCCTCTTTTCTCCCCCTTCACTCCACTCCTCTTGCCTTGGTTGGGGGTCCACATTGTCCCCCTCCTCAGCTCCCTGTGGGAACAGCTTCTCTGTTTGTTGACCAATAGCAGCAATTCAGCCTGGCATTTTTTTTTAAAGAGAGCCACCACAAAAGCCTCCATCCACTATGTCCACACAAACCTACCCTGCATCACCCCCCACCCCCACCCCTCCCACTGAGGCCCTCTGAGTTTGTTTAAGAGATTGAGGGTCTAAGAAAGACAGAAAGGGAGAGGGGACAGAGAGAAAGCGTCCGCCCATTAAGGTAATTATATAGAGCCTGTGTTCCTGTTAGGGGCCTTAATTGATGTTAATGTTTGCCTAATTGGGGGGATTGGAGGAATCAGGGGGTGTGGGGGTGGGGTGGAGGGTCTTCCTCAAAAGGTCCCTCTTCCTCACAAGGAGCTCTCTTCAGTCCTCCTCACATCTTCTCGCTCCATCGTTCACACCTTCCTCACAATAGCTGTCACCTCCAGCTTTCTCACATTACCTTTTCTTAACGTCCTCCTCACCCCCAGCCCGTCCACCATTCCTCCCCTGTCCTCCCCCCTCAGAGCGGACAGCTCAAGGACCGACCAGCATCCAAAAAGCGAGATACAAAACCCAACAAGCTGAACTCACTTCACCTTCCCAAGGAACGGTTCCACTGATAAAATTATAAATTATATTTAACTTCAATAAGATCATTCATCAAACTCTTAAATTGTTTTATGAAAACTGTTTTTTTCCTCTCTCTCTTTGAACATGTTACTTTAAATGTTGACAAAAGGTGTAGATATAAAGTTACTCGTTTCAGGCTGTAATTAAAAAGATAACTTTTAATCACTTAATGACCCCAATCATTAAATAAAGCTACAGATTATAAACAACAAAGGTATGAAATCCAAACATAATGAAGCGTAGAATTATAAATACATCCAAACCAATAATTACAAATTATATATGATCTATTATCAACAAGGGAATGCACATCAAAACAATTAAAACAGAAAAATTAGAAAAAGAAAATGCTCAAATAGAAATTAAAGATTAAACATTCATAAATTAATAAAATGAACAAAACTTTTATAACTTTTATGCTTTCTGTGAATTGTTATTAAAGTTTGGTAAAACTATATTTCTTATAGTTTAAATTTAATATTTTTTTATGTAAAGAAATGAAAAGAACTAAAAGTTCACATCCGGCAGTTCTTGATTCATATTTATATAAAAAAAAATTTAAAAACCATATCTATCACTGAGATAATAAACTAAAATACACACACGTAACCTTGCAAGTTAGTTGTTTCATGAGTCCTCTTAAAATATTTAACTTTTTAAATAGCAGTTTTCTCTACTTTTTATTTATTTATTTACTTTTATATACATTTTAGAATAAATTGCAGCCAATTAAAATTGGATAAAGTTTTCTATCTGTTTCTAACAGCTGGTGAATTTTAAGAAAATATATATATATTTAAAAAAAAAAACATTAAAAAAAAAAACACTTGATTTTACTTAAACATCAATGGCTGTTTTTATTAAAACACTGATTAAATCCAAACCATTTTTTAAAGTTTTACTTTGTTTTGGGATTTGCTTTATTTGTAAATTTATTTGTAAATGAATGCTTGTTTCTTCTGTTTATTTAAATATTTTAGTGCTCCTAACTGTTGCACTAATAATTACTCAATTTTAAAGAACTCTTGAATATTCCTTTACTCTCAGATAATTATTTTCTGTGTCAGAGATAAGAAACAAAGCTGTAAAATAAATCAATATGAATTACTGCTGTCACTGAGGAAAACAGCATTTTGATTTTTGTTCCATAAATCATCTCAAGTTTATCTGTAGATCCTTGAACTAAAAGGAGTGATAAACATGAGGAAAGTGAAGCTGCAGGTTCTATTCTCCCAACTAGAACTGTAATAGAGCTGCAGACGGGTCGAGCACGAGAGACGGGCCCGGTGCAGAAAGAACGCTGTGCAAATTGTCCTGTTTTGTTAACAACAAGCTGAGGAGGGGGGTTTCCTGCTGCGCTCCAGAGGATTACCTTCTTAATTCACACATGCTCTGTGAAATTCATTGGAGTCCTTCATCGGCTGCTGGCATCGATCAACAACCAGTTTATTACAACTTCACCTCCAGGCTCTGGCTCACTCATGTAGATGTTGGGGATTCAGGACATTCTGATGGGAAACATGCAACTCCTACAAAACATTCAGGGAGGACGGCAGAGCGACCACCGTCACTGGTAAATGACATTCATGAGAGAGTCTCCAAAATATCCAGAATAAGGTTTTACGAGATGCACATACAAAATATGTCAAGACTTTTAAAAATAAGCTGAGCAAAACGTGGCCGCATTGCTCACAGGCTGTAATAACTAAGAATTTGTTGAAATTGAAACTTTGCTCATTTTCTTGCAATTTTAAGTCATCAACTCTTCATCAGTGAGATATTTACATTGACTTTGTTGGAATGCTACTAACTATGCCATCAACGGATTAAAAAATTCAAGACATCTGATGAAACCTGGAAATTGGACATAGGATAATCCCAGTACATTTATTTCCCACCGTCTGTGAAAAACAAACAGTGCTTTCAAGTGCTCAGTCTTGTTGATGCACATATAAATATCCATGCTTCTCACACATTTAGATGTTATTAATTCATTCATGCAAAAAAAAAAAAAGTCATGTGACCCCAGTGTGTTGTGGGGGAGTAGGTGGGGCCTAATACCAAACATACCTAATACACAGGTTCCACAAACACAACATGGCAGCTGGCTTCACTTTCTAATTTATGGGTGACGAGAAAGCTCAATGAAAGAGACTACATGGGAAGGCTATGGGAACTATGGAAACTTTGAAACCCAAAATCCAGACTGACTCATAATTTTTGATTCAGTGTTCAAACATTCACATGAGGAATCTACCATCTCATGTATAGAACAATGAAGAGGAACAAAGATGCTATAGCAAAAGGGAGCCATGACTATGAGTCAGATGTTTACATATCACCATTTGAGTATCGGCACCAAGTTCCACTGAAAAGGCCAGAGAAGCTGAAAACAAGGCTAGATGACCTGCCACTAAAGATTGTGACCAAGCTGCACATCTATAACCTTTACCCTTTGCCAAGGTGAAGTGAAAAACAGAGAAAGTACCCTCTGAAAGTCTGCTAGAACATGTGAATGAAACACTGCTCCTTTTCTCTACTGGCACCATCGCAGAGACCAATAAGCTGGTATGCGCCACTACAGCAGTGATCTTTCACTGGCTTGGCTATATCAAGCCTATAACTAATAAAGATCACCATCTCTCATGGAGAAGAAGGCTGGATGGTAAGATCAAGACAATGCAGAGAGAGATAGGCCAGCTATCGTAACAACGGAAAGGTGCAATGAAAATCTGTTGTGAAAAAAAAAAAAAACTTTTTAAAACCTGAGGCTCCAGAAACTGCCAAACAACGCCTGAGGAGGTCCACTGAACAAGCAGAAACCAGGACGCTAAAACAGTGTATTCTGCACCATCCAGAGTGTACTACCAGTGGCAGGGGAGCAACACGAGGGTAGATCCACCCAGAGCTGAGATTGGGCTATAATGGAAAAGCATATAAGAGAACAAAGCATCACACAAAAATGATGCCCCATGAGATCTAAGATCTGAACACAGTGACATCCAGGACAGAAGAACTGGACTGACATGATCCACATCTAATGATTACATAAACTGACAGCTATTCTTAAACAACTAGCAGCACAGATGACCCATATGCTAATGGAAGGGGACCTACCCAGAGTGGTTGACCCAAGACCAAAAAGTCCTGATCATGAAAGACCTCTAGAAGGGGGCATGTCCAACCAGCTACAGGCCAATCACTTGCTCAGTGTAACATGGAAGCTCCTATCAGACATTGTAGTGGCCAAGATGAATAGGCACATTTCAAACTTGAGCAAGGAACAGGAAGGAATTAGCACCAAAACCATGGGAGTCAAGCACCAACTACTGGTTGACGTGTAAAATCAGCAAGACACTAAAAGATCAATAACTCAGTGGGAACGTGGAAGACAATTCCAGAGGCCAGCTGAAAGCATCAAGTGTGGCATATGCCAAGTGGATGCTTTGTGCCCTGTTCATTTACTGAGGGGATGCTCTGTCCCCTGTTCATACAATGAGGGGATGTTCTGTCCACTGTTCATATTACTGTATACTGAGGGCATGTTCTGCCCATTGTTCATATACCGAAGGGATGGTCTGTCCACTCTCCATACAATGAGGGGATGTTCTGTCCATTGCTCATATACCGAGGGGGTGGTCTGTCCACTGTTCCTATACCAAGGGGATGCTCTGTCCACTGTTCATATACCGAGGGGATGCCCTCTGTCCACTACTCATTTACTGAGGGATGCTCTGTCCACTGTTCATATACCGAGGGGATGCTCTGTCCACTGTTCATATACTGAGGGATGCTCTGTCCACTGTTCATATACTGAGGGGATGGTCTGTCCATTGTTCATACAATGAGGGGACGTTCTGTCCACTGTTCATGTACTGAGGGGATGTTCTGTCCACTGTTCATATACCGAGGGGATGTTCTGTCCACTGTTCATTTACAGAGGGGATGCTCTGTCCCATGTTCTTCGGAACCTTACCCCCTCTGGCTGATCATTGTAAAGAGTGTCTATGAATACCAGTTCCACAGTGGAACATTTACCAGTCACCTCCTCCACATAGGTGACATCAAGCTGTATGCCAAAAATGAGTGAGACATTGACTCACTGATCCCCCTCACCAGGACACACAACAAGAATGTTATTTTGATTGGGTAAGAGCGATAAAAAATAACAATACCCTAAAACAGATGTACCATACCATACCATACCATTTTATCTATAGAGCACTTAAAACAGCGACAAGGCCAACCAAAGTGCTGTACAAACAAACAATTTGGATTTGTCAATGCCAGTTTGGCTCTCTATAGTTTTAAATCCAAATCTGGGCATGGTCCCCTGGTCTACAAGACCAGTCAAGTTCAGATCAGTACCAGTCAGAAATGAGAACAAATATGTCCCAAGTGATCCAGGTTAAGACTGGAGATCACTCAATCCAGACCTCCGCCAGACCAATTCAAAGATGTACAGCTACTTTGACCAGCTTTTAAACAGAGAAAATCTAGATCAAACCTACCCAAAGTAAGGCCAAACTAAAACACACGACAACAAACAAACACATCCGTCTTCCTCTAAACAAACAAAGTAAACTGAGTTGATCCAGATGAACTTGAGCTAACTGACAGCAGCCATTGTGCCACAATGACATGCTGCTCTGACACAAACTGACAGCGATTGTTGGTTTGTGCAAGCCTTGATGATGATGATGATGATGATGGCAGAGGGTGAAAGGCACCGTCAGCCTCCTCTGTTCTCCCGTCATCTCCACCACCAGCAATCGCAGGCACTGCCGCCGCCACCAGGCCTCGCGCTAATTACAGCTACATCTGTCTGTTTTTTTTTTTCCTGCTTCTCCTCTCTGTTGTTTGATGAACAAATAGTTCACGCTACGTTCCTCCCCTCCTCCGTCTCCTCTCTTTACTCCTCCTGACACCTTTCTGCATGTCCTCACAGCTGGAGGCAGTGTCAGCGCTGCTCTATTATGGATTGTATTTGCATGTTTTTGTGTGTCATCTGTGTGTGAGAGAGGAAGCGTTTGGTATTAAACACTGGTGCATTTTTCTATGTTCCCACATTCTCTCTCTCTCTCTGCTTCTTTATGCTAATGAGGAATCTCTGAGCTGCTAGCCATGAAGGAGCTGCCGGATAATAACCCCGTAAAACAAACAGCTGCAAACCAACAAACCAATTATCTCTGTTTTTGTTTTTCCGAGCCCACGGAAATTACAAGACGGAGAAGAAAGAGGAGCGTGTTTTTACCAACACTGGAACCCGAAGTGACCCAACGTATACCTCCCCTCTCTTTCTCCTCCGTTTAAATTTACCCATCATTCCCATAGAGGGGGCAGAGGGGATCGACAGACGACGACATGGGCGTTAAAAAAAAGCTGAGAAAAAATGACAGCATGACAAATAACCTTCAACGCTTTCTGCCCACAAATTCGAGCGCAGACACAGAAAAACGCCTCTAAAGTATGTCCTGCAGCCAAATGAGACACCTGTCCAAACCTCTAAAGACCTTTTGTATCTTTCACAAATTCTCCGCGCTGCGTTCTAATTGGCTCGCCGGCTTGTGTGTTAGCGTGCACGACATGCCCGGCTGCCAGGAAGGTAAAATAGGCAGGCGGGGGAGCTGAATAGAAATTTGATGTGTTGCTGTCAAGCGCTCCCACATGAACTCCCCTTTTCTTTCTCCACCCAGAAAGAGAGAGAAGTGTGAAGGGAGAGTAGGGGGATAAGGAGGAGTGTGTTGGGGGGAGGGGGGTGAGAGAGTGAGAGAGAAAAAGAAAGTGAAAGGGTGAAAGAGACACACTTCATTTGTCATCCACTGGCCTGATTGGAGTGGCAAAGCCAATTCACATTTCAAGTGGAGTTCCCATCAGACAAGCCCCAAACCTCCATCACCCCCCGTCCCCCACACTCCCATCCCCACCTCACCCCCTGTATCCTGCCAATCAAGAGCAGCCGGTACAAGCTGCCGATGTTTCGAGCTAAGAGCTTCATCATCATGGATAGGAGCGGTAATGACGTGCTCTGAGGGGCTGTAATGGCTGTGGCTAATGGGGAAGGGTGGCAGGGAGTGGGGCCTGGGGGGGAGGGGGGCATGTGAGGGTCCTGGGGTGGGTTGACTCTCGCCGTCACGACCAGAAACTCAAAGAACTTTTTTTAAATTTACGTTGAACGTTTCGCATCGCTCAACAAGTTGGAAGGGTCTGATTGTTCACGAAACAAAACAAAATGCCCTAAAAGTTCAAACCAGAGATTAGCCATGTCCCAAACCAGTGATTACTCATGTCCCAACCCAGAGATTAGTTGTGTTTCAAACCAGAGATTAGTTGTGTTTCAAACCAGAGATTAGTCAGGTCCCAACCCAGAGATTAGTTGTGTTTCAAACCAGAGATTAGTCAGGTCCCAAACCAGAGATTAGGTGTGTTTCAAACCAGAGATTAGTCAGGTCCCAAACCAGAGATTAGTCATGTTTCAAACCAGAGGTTAGTCATGTCACATCCCAGAGATTAGTTGTGTTTCAAACCAGAGATTAGTCGTGTTTCAAACCAGAGATTAGTCGTGTTTCTCTTTGTGAAAAACATATCTCATTATTCACTCAATGAATTTTAATCACACTTTCAGAAAGTAATTGTTGCATGCGCATCTACAACTTTTAACTTTTAGAGTTAATCTGATTCAAGATGGTCGCCACACCAAAGTAACTTTACCTAGCCTAGAATAGCACTAGCAGAGCACTAACAGATTGCCCAAGACATTTGCTAATTACCTGTTTGAGTCAATTATTTTTTAGCAAAATATTTTGTGAAACACTGGAACATTTTCAGTAAAATGCTGAAAGTAGTAATAGGTTACAAATCTCCAACTGGTTAGCTGTTGGAACAACTCAGTTTATGATGGCCTCCACAGCACAACACTGGCTAAAAGTATCCAAAGACAAGCTAAAATGAAGAAAAAGAAAGCACCTTTATTTAAAACACACTTTAAACAACCAAAGTGTTGTACAATTACAGTCAATAAAACCAACAGCAACAACGACACATCATAAAAACATATAACAGCAAACAAAAAACTGCCTATAGTAAACAAAAACAAAAAGATCAATCAGTTAACTTAAAATTGTTCCAATAAACTAAAAATCTTCATCTCAGGTGGCGTCAAGGACAAGAGATGAGATTTAAGAAATTATTTAAAAATAGACAGGGAGGAAACTGAACAGTAGCTAAAAGCAGCAAAACGTTAGTTAAATTAAAAATAGTAAAAGGTGAGTTAAGAGGAAAAAAATACTAGTTCAAATGTAAAAGTAGCAAAATATAGGTACCTTGTATTTCACTGTACACGTCGCACTGCCCTATAAGTCGCATCAGTCCAAATATGTCTAATAAAGTGGAAAAAAACATAAATATGTGGCTTCGCCATATACGTCTCATGTATTATGCAACGCCGCTGACAACCTGGAAATGTGGGCCGGTGCCGAGCCAAAAATCAATTGGCTGCCAAATGGCAGCTGTGAGAGCATGCACAGGAGGACTTAAACAATAATTTAACAAGATTAACACTTAAAAAACAATTGTTTTTTTCTCAAAATTGCAACAAAGGTGTGTCTCAGTTGAACTTTTCCTTAATAAATGCACTTTAATGGTCAAATCAGCTGCATTTCAAAAGTATTCACTCCCTCGGTGCTCCGGGAGCACGCAGAAGGAGGAAATCTGGAAGAAGAAATGCAGCGCATTCCTTAGAAATTCAACAAGATAAAGCACCTTAAACAAATGTTTGTTTGTTCGACAATATAGTAAAGGTGTGTCTCAGTTGAACCTTTACTTAATAAATGCACTTCAATGGTCAAATCAGCTGCATTTCGCTGGGGCAGCGCAGTGAAATGAAGCTGATTTGACGTTTTTTCCCAGGCCCGATCTGGACGAATGTGGCAGACTATGGCAAGCCGACTGTGTAATTAATAGCCACTTTTACCTATTACGTGACACAGCAGCATGCCATAGAACTTGAGTGCCATCCAGCGGCTGAAAATGGTAGTGGTTAATATTTTCAATGTTAGAATGATTTAAAACGGTCATATCTCAGCTAAAAATTGGTTTATAAATATGGGGAAAAAATTGCTTCAGTGTATAAAACGCAGGGCATGCAAATCGTGCAAAAACTGCTACTTATAGGCAGAAAACCACAGTAGTAATTAAATAGGAGCTCAAAATAGCAAAGAGCTAACTAAAAATTAGAAGAAGCAAAAGTACTAAAAGTAGCAAAATAGTACTGTATAGCTAAAAGTACCAAAGTTGAGCTATAATTAGCACAACCATAGCTAAATGCTAAAGTAGCATAAATCAGTGGTAGTTCAATAAAGCAGAGTGCTAACTAAAACTATCAAGTAACAAGTTAAAAGCTAAAAGAACAGGAGCTAGACGTAGCAAAATACAGTATATTAACGTAGCATAACTTGAGCTAAAAGTGCTAAAATTAGCTAAAGCGTAGCTAAAAGCGAAAAGCATCATAAGAAGATAAAAACAGAGCCTGTGGCTGAAGCAGATTAGGAGGAAATAAATTGTAAATAGGTTTTAAATATTTTGAAACATATTAAAGTTACAAAAATTAAAATAAATCACAGCGTCCATGTTTTGATTTGTGAACAGCTAAACTAGCAAAAAGTCTGCAGAAGAAGCTGGATTGTAAAAAATATTATTAGTCCTCTTTCGGCTGCTCTTTTCAACAGGGGTCGCCACAGCGAAAGAAGTTGCACAAAGACATCGCAATTGTTTTTATTCTGGATGACCTTCCCACCGAGCTACCACAGCCCTGTGTGTGGAGCAGAGAGCTGGGCGCCCAGGGGGGCAGATGGTGGGGGTTATGGGCCTTGCTCAAGGGCCCAGACTGGGGCAAATGAGGGTGGAGGCAGGTGTGGGTGCTTCACCTATCCCACCCTCATTTTTATGTTGTCAGTACCGGGAGTTGAACCAGTGATCTTCAATCACAGGCCCACCTTCTCTAACCTCTGAGCCATTACCCCTAGATTGTAAAAATATTTATGGTACATGAAAAAAATTCAGCTCAAATATTTGTATCGACTCTTCGAACCCAGGAAGTGACTCCGAGTCGATCAGAGGGTAAAGAAGAAGCTGTGCAGGCGATGGAGGTCAGACACGGGAAACAGAGACACAAAGGCTCTGCTCTTTGGACCTGGCCTCCAGGAGATGGACTCCTCCTCTGTTGGGGGGTTAAGAAGAACTCGGTCTAAAGCGGGTCATCGGGGGCCTTTTCAGGCTCAGATAAAGCCTGAAAATTGTTCTGCTGTCCATTAAAATAATAAAAACTAACAGACATCAAAGTGATTCATGGTGGTTTCATCCAACTCCTGCCTGTCAAGTTAAAGAGTAAAAATATAAAACTCAAACTAAACTTTGAGGCAGAACGACATCCATTAATTCATAGTAACACCTCTGTGGTGATGATGGAGAACCAGAACGTTCTGATGAGAAACGGGCCTCAGGAATCATCTGAGGGTTCTGTGACCATATCAGTCGGCCCACCGTATTTAATATTTCTTTGTTTTAACATTTGGAAGCAGTGACATTAATAAGTTCTGGTTCCTGCAGAAGCTGCTGGATGGACCAGAACCCTCATATTTATATTTCTGTGCAGTAAAACGTTCGGTTGTAATATTCCTGCAGCTCCGGGCTGCTCAAAAACCCGTTTCAATCAAGGTTAATCAAAGAAGCAAAGCATGCTTGTGTTTATAGAACCGCTGTACCAATCAGCGCCACCACAGGTGTTGTATCTTAAACAGTATCAGGTGAAACCCTGGATGTATGGAACATGCAGGGAGGGGAGTTGAACCATTATGTGTATCAAAATGTTGGACAACAGTGTTTTTATTTTGAGAGTGGAGACATTTGCAGCTCAATGCTAGCTGCGCTATCGTCCACAAAACATTTCCTCAAAACAGCCACGCGGTCTTTACGCTGCCTTTGGCTGTTCATTAATCCCAGATGGAGCCGGACACGTCCCTCACAGACGTGAGCTTTCAGAAGTGAAGGAAGCATCAAGGGCCCAAAGGAGGCATGGAGCAGAACTGAGCTGGATTACCATAGATCAGTACCGTATTTTCTGGCATATAGGTCAGTTTTTTTGCATACATTTTTCAGTCCTGCGACTTACACATCGAAGTGACTTGTATACGGGTTTTTTTTTTTTCCATATTCATAACGCAATTTTTGACTGACCCTTTAAATTTAGAAGAACTGCAACAGTCCTCTCGTGCGCGCTCGCTTTACTCAGCTGGTACAGGAGGAGGAAGGCTGGAGAGCTAGCGGCTCCAGTCACGTTGGATGGATGGAGCTGTCCAGGTGAAATTAAGCTGTGTAGACAATTAAATAAAAGCATAGTAAATGTGACATATGTTTTTTTTTCTCTTCATGACCCTAGGGTTAGGATTTTTTGACTGATGCGACTTATACGCAGTAAAATACGGTAAATGCCTGTCGAGCTTCCGCCTCGTGTTGTTTTCAAACCCTGATGAATTAACTCAGTTTAGCGATTCTCTGTGTAAGAAGATGCTTTTTAAGCTGATGTGTCTTCATGGATCTTCCCTCAGTAATAAAACTTGTTAGTTGGTGTTTGAAGTGACCGGCTGGTCCGGTTCTGATTGGATCAATCAGACCAACACTGAGCCTTCCCAAAGCTCCAACCTCAGCACAACTCTTACTTTTTGTTTATTGTCTTTTGCGCTTGGATGTTTTTGTTTTATTTTTATGAATCCCTCTCAAGTTTTTGTTAGGCTTCTGTCGGTGCATGTGAACCCAAGGTGCAGGTGCCTCGCAGGATACCGGTACCTAAGAATAATATTTATCAACAGAAACATGAACAAGCTGACGAGGCAGCAACAGTCACGGGGAGCGAGGAGACAGAGGGAGACAGATTCAAACGTCTTTACAGGACAACGTGCAGAGACGCAGACTTGAATACAAACGCTAACGAACAGACAGTGACAAACACCTGGGGAAGGACAACACGTGGTGGAGGCAGGAGCTGATTTCAAGAGGGAGAAACACTGAGGAGACACAAGAATCACACAAACCCACACAGATCCCGAGTCGGCCACGCCCACTCTCACCTGTTCCCAGTCTGCATTCAGCCAGGTGTCTCCACTTCCTCATCAGTACTGTTCTTTATTTTAATAATCTTCAGATAAGTTCGCTCTCCCTGTCTTCCTCTAATGTTTTTGTATGTTTTTTTTTAACCTGCCACATCAGCATTTGTTTTGTCAAATAAAACTTGATTTATTTCTGGAGCTCATTCGTATTCGATCTGCATCCTTGGGACTGAACCTCCTACTGACCGTGACAGAACTCTGATTAAAGGCCGGGTCCGAAACCAGAACACCAACCAGTTAAACTGAACTTTACCAGTTCTGCCAAGAAGAAGAAGAAGAAGAGCAGATGTCAGATCAAAGCTTGTTGATGGAGAGAAACAAGGACCAGGTCCAGGAGACGCAAGCTGAGAACCGTTTAGACAAGTCAACTTTATTTATAAAGCACATTAAAAATAGAAGCTGTTACCAAAGTGCTCAACAATAAAAACTCAATGAGACTAATGGAAAAAATAAAAATAATGATAGTACCGTACTGAAAATTAATTAAAAACATCAAAGAATAACAAAGAAACACAGAACAAAAAAAAATACTAAATCAATTCACAGTGTGGGAAATACCAGGAAAAAAAACAAGAGTTTTTAGCAGAGATTTAAAAGCAGGAAGTGAAGTGGCCTGCGTGGTGTTAGGGGACAGATTGTTCCAGAGTTTGGGGCCCATGACTGAAAAAGCCCGATCACTTCAGAGCTTCAACATTGTGTTTGGAACTGCTGACCAGCAGCAGGCCAGATGATCTCAGGGCCTGAGAAGGAACATGTGGTTGAAGTAGGTCAGAGAGACAAAGGGGTGCAAGGTCATTTACGCACTGTGCTTAAAAGTCAACAGGAGAATTTTAAAATCAATTCTCGTATGTACTGGAAGCCAGTGAAGGGAGGACAAAACTGGTGTAATATGTTCAACCCTACGAGTCCCAGTTCGAAAGGTAGGGCTTAATTTGTAACCCAATCAATGCCGTAACGCAAATAGTGGGTGGGCCGACGGGGTCTGGGGGTCCTCCTCCAGACACTTTTGAATAAAGTACATGTGATTTCCTGCACTTTGGTGTATTTTAATGGGTTCTTAAACATCTACATTTACCTACATTTGTAAACACTCTGCTTCTGTCAAGCGTCCTAGCTGCTGTTTTGACAAAGTAGCACCGTTGTTTTGATACGTAATGAGAATAATACACATACATTTCTCTTGTTGTGTTTTTAATAAATAATCAAAATTTTATTAATGACCCACTTAAACTGTCGAACTGATTTGCAATGTAGTTGTGCGGTTTAATTATACTTTTGAGTTTTTGATAAAATTGCACGTTGACTTTGGACTTTAAGGGCAGAGATTATTTTTAAGGGTAGAGGTGGAAATGCTTACTTGAAAGGACATGTGTGTAATATTAAGAAGCTTGTAAGTGGCTGTTGTATTTAAAATTAGTGTTTATGTAATTATTTTCAGTCTACATATCCAATACAGGTTGTCCCCGACTTACGGCGCCATCGAGTTACGGCGTTTCGGACTTACGGCGCCGCCCAGTGACGTCATCACACCTCACGTTGCCTTTTTTATGCAGCATTTTGTTTCTTTTTTTTTTTGTTTTTTTTTTTTAGGGTATTTTGTTAGCTGACTGCTTGGAAACACATTAAAACGGCATTCTAAGTACGCTGTTGTTGTTTTGCATTGAAAAAAACATGTGTAAAAAGACGTTACGGCCGCCATGTGGCCGTCGCTCCGAGTTACGGCAAAATCGAGATACCAACGGTCCTTAGGTCCGGAACCCGTTCGCAAGTCGGAGACTGCCTGTATAAGTTTTATTCGTTCATATTTGTACATTATTACCGTAAAGCTGAGAGTTACTGGAGCCAAGCAATCAGTTACCGGAACACACCCTGGCAAAAAAAAAAGAGAGTTCCCGGATCCTGTTCCGGCAGGATCCGACTCAAATTAAGCACTGTAGAGGGGCGTATGGATACATTTGAGCCGGTGTGGATCAGAAATAATCCACAAAAAAACTGACCTGCTTTGGAAAATGATTGAAGGTGTTGTCAAATCAGTTCACTCTGAAGAAGGACCAGTTACAAAGCAGAAAAAGTTCTGATCTTCTTGGTGCATGGATGTAAACGTCTGGAGATCCATTGGATCACCAAGTTTTTAAAAATGGATTTATTTTAACAGCTTGAAGGATGAGTTACAAACGCTGGCTGTCAGCAGGAAAACGTCGGCTCTTTTAAACTGAGCTGAAATGAGTTGAACCTTCGGAGCAGAGAGGTGGAGAGAAGCACCAAGTCTCCACCACAAATTAAATTCTCAGAAATTCAGCCGCTGACCTTTGACCTCTGTCGCGCTGGGGATTTCTTCTCACATTTTGCTTTTTTTTTTTCTATCTTCAAAAATATTCAGGACGTTTTTAATAATTTCTGTCTTGTTCATCCGTCACCTCTGATTTTGTGTTTAGTGTCCCGACTGTTGGTGTCGGTCCCGTGAACGCCGGCTCTTTGGACGCCGCCGACCGAAACGTGTGAAATGATTTCCACAGGTCCGATCGGTGCTGCCGGTTCTGAGCAGAATCTGGTCAGCAGATGTGTTGTTATGTTTGTGTGGGCGCAGGTATGAGTGTTTTCACAAGTCATAAACTGTTCTTTATTTCTTTTATTTACTGTTTTATTGTTTTTCTAAAAAGTGAAGACAGACAGAAATGTTGTTCCACTTGATCAAATCTGCTCTTAAAATTAAAACATTTATTTACTTCAGAAATTATCGGTATTTTTAGCTAGTATTAGCTTTTACTTTTTTTTTTTTTTTTTTTTTGCTCTTAGCAAGT
>JARVGQ010000781.1:23994757-24011188 GCA_031762355.1 Hypsolebias martinsi
ATGCATGTTAGGCTGATTGGTAACTCTAAATTGACCCTAGGTGTGAGTGCAACAGGTCCCTCTTGTAAATGAGTCCCAGTGGCTCAACGAGGCTAGCCTGTATAAATAAAGGTTGAATGAATGAAAAAAAAAATACCACCATGATGACAACATCATACCACCATGATAGTAACATCATACCACCATGATGGCACAATGATGCCCTTATGATGCCACCATTATACCACCATAATGGCACCATGATATCACCATGATGGCAATATCATACCACCATGATGGCACCAAGATACCATCTTGATGTTCCCACAATGGCAACATCATACACCATAATGGCAACATCATACTGCCATAAAGGCATCATGATACCATCTTGATATCACCACGATGGCAACATCATACCACCATGATGGCAACATCATACCACCATGATGACACCATGATACCACCTTCATATCACCAGGATGACAACATCATACCACCATGATGGTACTGCGATGACCTTATGATACCACCAATTATACCACCATGATATCATCTTGATGCCACCATGATACCACCTTGCTATCACCATGATGGCACCATGATACCACCTTCATAGCACAAGGATGACAACATCATACCACCATGATGGCACCGTGATGCCCTCATGATACCACCATTATAATACCATTATTCCACCATGATGGCACCATAATATCACCTTGATATCACCATGATGGCAACGTCACACCACCTTAATGCCACCATGACACCAAAATGATGCCACCTTGATATCACCATGCCATCATAATGCCACTATGACCATGACATCACTATGATATCACCATGATGGAACCTGATGGCACCACGATGGATTAGTGGTCACCTGTTTTCCCTCAAAGCAAGAAGGTCCTGGGTTTAGTCCTCAATTTTAAGCTGGGGACTTCCTGTTAGGTGTTTACATGTTCCCCTAGAGTTTGAATGGATTTTTTGCTGGTTAAATTAAGGCTAAATAAAAGATATGCTGCAGGAACATCACAGAAGAACAAAACAAAACCAACCCAAGGGTTACACCCTGGGAATGTATCATACACCATGGCATAGCAACAACGTAGCTGCAGCTTTTCCACTATTCAACACAAAACATACATGAGGGTTACATCATTTGTCACAAGAAACATGCTTCATTGCATCACACTCTGAAACACAAAAAGAAACTTTCACAGATGGTGAAGCAGTTTAACCTACTGCGCTAACGTCGCTCTGATGCTGTCAGTCCAAACTTATACATCCTGACATTTAAAACAACTTGAGCCCAATCTGGGCAAACACACAAGCTCCCCCCTGAGTGCACTGAGGACCACTGTGAGCAACATCAGATGTGCACGCTGTGGTCACACACCAGTATCACACCTCTTCAAAACCTGGGATCATAGCAAGTTAAATGGCTTATTAAAAGAATCAAATCAGCAATTTTCATTTGTTTACTTTTAATATACAGTAAGTGATTTGGCCTATTTCAAATGAAAAAGACAATATCCTGATGCATGCTCAATAATCCAGGTAGAAAAATTTATAAAAGTTATGTCTGGTCCTCTGCACATTCAAAAAAATAAAGCAAAACAAAATAATTGTAGAAACGAAAGAGACAATAATCATGTTGTTCATGAGATGTGTAGTATGTTATATGTGAGAACCCTGCTGTGGTCTGGGTGAGGGTCCTGCTCTGGAAGACGTTCAGCAACACAGTGGCCATTGGCATCAGAACCATTTGTAATGTGTGTGTGTGGGGCGGGGAGTGACACACTGGTAGAGGGGGTGTGGGGGGGTCCTCCCCCAGAAATGTTTGAATAAAGTAAATGCCATTTCCTGCATTCTGGTGTACAGTATTTTAACGGGTTGTTTAACATCTAGTTTTACCTACACAAGTAAACACTTGATTCAATAACTATCTTAGAGTTAATGGCACAACAAGAAGTAGCCTGACCAACAGCTCTCCTTGTGTGAATAGAGCATGCTCTACTTCTCTTACACAGCCTAGTCACAGTCTAAGAAACACAGTGTATGTAGTATAAGTTAAGTTTATTTTTTGTTTTTCTTGGGGGGGGGGGATCACTAGCCAATATGAAACGATAATAATAATAATCACTCCTTCTTACCAATGGCCTAGCATAAAGCAACATGATCATCATCCATCGTGTTTATTAGTAGCTAAAAATACCTATTAAAACTCCAGTAATGGGCTAGGTTTACTGCACCCTTACCCAGTTGTAGGGTCAAGAGACAAACATGCAGCATTAACACAGTATGAACAACATTCAGGAACTGTTTCTATAAGAGCAGTGCTTCCCCTACCATTATACAAGCGGGGTGCCCCATCCCGTCAAAAGAAGCGAGCACCCCGCCTACCAAACCGAACTTGCCCCCCGCCCCCTCACCTGGCACTAACAGAGCACTAAGCTAGCAGCACAAAATACAGGCTCTCTAGCTAAAAAGCTATAGGTGCCTCTTCCCTCTTGTTGAATGCCCCCCGCCCCTGCTCAGAAACTGTTGATACAGGCTGCGCTCAGACATGTCTCCGTCCCTCCCCATCAACAAAAATCATGGATGAGATGAGCACCCCACTATGGCACGTTAACTAGGGGAAACACTGAAGAGCATTATCAAATATTTTACGTGAACGGTAAGATCGCTCCACCCACGAGGAAATGTAACCCAGGTTGAGTTAACCTCGGACAAACAAACAAAAATAGCTGAAATGTGGAGGGAGAGACTCTCACGGTGTTTACTGTTATTATTTATTGCACTATTGTTTAGTGAGGCATTTATTTCTTATCAACCACCATTAAGGCAAAGAAGACAGAAAAAAAATCTAAGCTACTAATAACTTAAAAGTAGTTACTGCAGTGGATGTTTTCATGCTGCAGATCAGCACAGGGCAAGAACTCACAATGAAATTCGGTATGTACGAGTAAATTTTACATTAAACAACCTATTAAACTCTTCTTCTTTCGGCTTTTCCCTTTTCAGGGGTCACCACAGCAAGTCCTCCTCCTCCATCTCACTCTGTCCTTTGCATCCTCTGTCCTCATTCCAACTACCTCCATGTCCTCTCCAACTATCCATATACTGTATCTCCTCTTTGTCCTGGCAGCTGCATTTCTAACATCCTTCTACCAGTGTACCCACTGTTCCCTCCTCTGGACATGTCCACACCACTGTCGTTCCTCTGGACATGTCCAAACCATCTCAGTCTGGTCTCTAACTTTATCTCTCAGTTGTTCAACCTGTGCTGTACCTCTGATGATTTCATTCTTAATCTTATCCATCCTTATCACTCCTAAGAAGAACCTCAACATCTTCATTTCTGCCACTTGCAGTTCTTTCTCCAGACTTTTTGTCAATGCCACTGTCTCCAGACCATACAACACAGCTGGTCCCAACACTATTTGTAAACTTTTTCTTTGACCATCAGTGTTGCCGGATTGGGCGGTTTACCGCCAATTGGGCGGTTTTCATTCTCTATTTTGCGGGTAGAAATTACTTTGGGCGGGTGGATATAATTTAGGCGGATTGGAGTCAGGTTGGCATTTTTTGAGTTAATCTATTAAACACATTTCTAACAATCTGTCATCATTATTTCATAGCAAAGCTCATCTGACCTTTCTCCATCATTGATTGGCTAGTGTCATCTGCCAGGGCGTTCACAACAGAGAACTGGTGAAGCAGCTTTAGTGGACACCTCGTTGAGTGGACTGGTCCGTAGCGGCGGTACGTCGAAGCGGCCGCCATACTGGATGTGGCAGAACTGCCGGTCCACTGATAGAAGGAAATGGACTGAACTTCATAAGTCAAGTCATCTTTATTTCTAGAACACAGTTAAAACAGATAAACTGCCATCACTGTTCTACAAAGTGTTTTATGTTAATGCCTGTCATTCACGCACACTAATATATTTGGAAAACAAATAGGCACCAAAGACAACATTTATAACTTTTAAAGTGATTATTAATAATGTTTATTCCTTAAATGTTTAGGTTATAAGTAAACACTAAACCAACAATATTTTGAGTGTTTACAATGTGCATTACTGTGGTGATATATAAATATTCATATTCACCATTTAATTTGTGTCTATAATAATCACTTGCTGAAATGTGACGTGTTGATTTTCTGAATAAAGAGCACTAATGATCACATTTAACTGATTTTGATTAATCACATTGAAGAACATATAAATAACAATACATATTTACAGGAGTTGGGGGTATTGTTTGTATGTGTGTGTGCATGTATGTTTTTTATTTTTTTTTTTATTTTTATTTTTTTTTTTGATTGGGCGGGATTTTGTGTGATGGGACGGTTTTTAACAGACTTTTGGGCTGGAAAACCTCGACTCTATCTGGCAACACTGTACCGACTGTTTGCTAACACTTAGCGTGATTAAAAAAACTGCTACAAGTAGTGGGATTAGCTTACTTACCGCCTTCGTTTGACATCATACGACCATAAACATCAGTGATAAATCCACAACGTTAAATATTATTCCTCGGTATGCTGTGAAATATGCAGTAACAAAGCTTGGAAAGGAGCTAGAAGTCAAGTTGCTTGTAGCTACTAGCTTATTTACACTCAGCGCGCTGCTGAGATTCCAGAAGACGCTGATTGACTGGAGACACATCACGTGACAAATCACGTGACACCGCTGCGTTTGACCGGAAAGGGGGGGTTTCCATCCCCCACTTTGCATGCGCCAGGTGCTAGGGCTGACTGACAGTTTATTATGAAACGGGAGATAAACTTGCGGCCAGTTCACACCTGCGCAGCGTGGGTTTTCTTGTGCGCAGAGGATGTTTGAGCAGTGCGTGACTGCGCAGGCGCAGAGGGAACATGAGTTTCATTTGTGTGCAGGAAGCTGCGCACCAAATGCAGAGGTTTAAGTTTTGGGATGTTCTAAAATACTCCATATGTGAGTCAGGACATCACATTCAGTCCCAGACCTTCGTTGGTGTTATTTTCTGACTTTACAACTAGTCATCAAAGCTTCTGCTCTAAATTTATAACTAAAGTGGTCATTTTTTTGAAGAAATGCACATCACCTATTGCTTTGCACTCCAAAGTTTCACCCAAAGATCCAACAAAACCTGTAAGGACTTTAAAACTGGGGACTACCCTCAGCTACTACCACACCAAGTTTTACCGCTGTGTCTATAAATCGGAATGAGCTGCAGAGATTTTTGTGTTTAAAAAAACTTCACGTTCCTTCGTTTCAGCAGGCGGAACAAAGAGTTCCATCCAGGGCCTGAAGGCCGACAGAACCTGGTTCTGGAGGTGAGCTGGTGAAAAGCTGAACTCGCCTGCAGCAGAACTTGAGAGCTCTCGCCTGATGAGGAAGGCCTTCCTAATGGAGCTGCAGAGAGCGGCCGTCGTGTTCTGAACCGCGGCCCCCACAGAGCCCTAATCACAAAATCACGAGCTGGGTGAGATTTTCCATCCCTGCCTCGGCCTTGTTTGTTTTTTTTCCGAGCGCGCACTAGGTCACTTACTTTGTCTCCCCGCGGCGATCAATAACGCTTCATCTCACCCTGACGAAACAACAAACATTTGAGAGGAGATGAAAAACGAGTCGGCGGCGGGGGAAAGATTGTGAGGCACAGTTCATTTGTTTTTACTCGTCTGTTGTCTGTGCTGCCACTTTGTGTAGTCAACATGTGAGTGAGCATGGCAGACAGATGGATGGATAAGGAAGCGATGGAGGGAGGGCCGCTCATGTTGTCTGGTCTCATTTATTTTCTAACACACACAACTAAATCACTGCGATGTGGGAAAATGGTTGTATATTTATGTCGTCACTGGGTGATGCTGGGTGATGCTTCTGATTTCAACAGAGGGAGGCTGAATGAAGCAGTTACTACGGCAACAAACCCATCATCCTCCTCGCCGCGTGAGTGAAAGAGAGAGAGAGCAGACAGAGACGAGAGGCTGCAGCTTCAGAGAGGAGAAAACTGAAAGACAGTGAGAGGATGAGGAGGAGGGAGACGACGGAAAAGCAAAAGATGGAGACAAAGAGACATTGGAGGAGAGAAATAGTGTGAGACAGCAAGAGGAGTAGGAAAAAAAGAGAAGTGTGGAGGCTGAAAGGTGCTGAAAACTGAGATAATAAAGAGCCAGACAGAGAACAATTTGTCGTTTTTTTTCTTTATTTGTTTACCCAAGAAAAACAACTCTGTTAGGTTTAAATATAAAAACAAAAATCCATGATTAATAAACATAAATATCAAATTATTCCACCGAGATGGAGGTTTGTCCTACAGCAGGGGGTCAGAATGAAAAATAAAACCCTTCTCCTCATAAAGGGCTGATATAAAAAAAAATACAATTTACCAAATGTGTCACATCATTTATACAGTATAAATTATGAATTACTGAATTTAGAACTGAACAAAGAAACATTTAAAAAGAAAAATTAGCTTCTGTTTCTTCTGCCTCGTGCTCAATGATCAGTTTTTGATTTGTATTTCTTATATTTTAACTGGTTTTACTTTAAAGTAGGAAGAACGTTTGAAAAAAAAATACACATTTGACTCATTGTTGCTCAGAAGAACTCGATACACAAACCTGACAGTTTGATTTCTCTGCAGATTCAGTCTCTAGGGTCGTTTTATTTTTATCTGCTCACATTAAAATTAAAATGAAATCATAAAAAGATTTTTTTTTATTTTTTTTTTAGTTGACTGTCATGAGAAAATAACTTAAGGGTTTTTCAGCAAAACGAGAAGCAACAGAAGAATTATCATCATTATTATTATTTCTTGTTATTTTCTTCTTCCTCTACTTCTTATAATAATAATAATAATAATAATAATAATAATAATAATAATAGTAATAATAATAACAATAATCCAGGTTTGTTTTTTTGGGGGGGGGGTTGAAATTTGACTTCAAGGGCCAGGGGTGAGAGTAAAAAGGGCCATTTTTGGCTTGTGGGCCTTCAGTTTGAGCCTTGTGAGACCAAATATTACAAAGTGTGATATTAATGTTAAACATCGACATGAACCCAAAAGCCTCCACAGTAACAATACTATTTTTTTTATTTATATATGTTTTTATGTTTTAATTTGTAATAAATGTGGCATATTAATGAACTATGACTGGGTGATTTTTAACTTGTTCTGCTTCACCATTTTTTTTTTTTTACACAAGATGTTTAATCAATAGTATTATTAATATTTAATTAGTATTATTTTCTTTTACGCTTTACATCAAATAAAGTTGAGATTATTATTTGCTGCTGGTTTATGTCGAGCTTGAATCAGATTCAGTGACTCGCTGAGAGAATAAATAAAGAAATGATTATTGTCTTGGACTCTGGTCCACACTCTGCTCTGTTTTTACAGCAGAACGAGACGAGACGGGTTTGAAAAAGTGAGCAGAACCAGAGGATGGAGGAAACAGGCAGGGGGGATGAGAAGAGGAGTAATGAAGCGAGAAAATGGCAGAGGGACTGAGAGACATATGGCGGCTGGTGGTTTGCAGACTTTTCCGCCTGGTGGCCCGGAGCTGACTCGCTTCATCCCCCGAACAACAAAAGCACCAGAACCACACGGACACGACTCAAGTGATGCTGGACGACAGATTAAAAACATCTTATGCTGTGTTGATGCTCCCAACGCTCATCCCATATAAACAGGATTACCCAGAGATCCCTGCAGGACGAGGTCGGCTTCAGGAAACAAACGAGTCGCGCGACTGGAAATCTGGGAAAGGAAGCTGACGTCACCGAGGTGTCCCACCTCACCTGAACACTGAGCGCTTATTACACCTTTATTACACAGTTATTACTATTATCTACATAGTTTAACTGAAATCACTTTCTTTTAAGAACTAACTTTAAGTTTTTGCAATGAAAATTGAATTAAAAACACATTTTAGTAATAATAATAAGAATGATAATACTAATTTTCTATTATAATAAATGTTATAAACATAAAGTATTTAATTAATCAGAGTTAAAAGACAGCTGGATTTTTTTAAATTTCTTATTTTATTTTTATTATGTATATAGCCTATATTTTTTTTGCAACCAATTATTTTCTTTTAGCTTTAAAAAATTGTTTTTAACAATCAGCTTGGGCGGGGTGATGGTGGGGAGGGGGGGGGGGGTCCACGGCTGTCCTCTAAACAGAGACATGTTATTTTAGTTCTTTATTCAATTTTTTTTTTTTTTTTTTTTTTTTTGGTGTGGATACAAAAACACAAAATTAGCACAAATAAAGAAGAAAATTTATTATAAATAATAAAAATAATAATAATAAAAATAACAATAACAATAATAACAAAGTAATGTTTAATTAAACAAGATAAAATACAAAAACTCCATTATAAACATGAAATAAAATCAAACTAATAAAACCAAATAGTCTAAAATATATTACACTATTTGTTGTTTTTAATTAGGTAAAAAAAATTGGTGAAAGCTAAAAGTTTTTTCTGTCATTTAAATTTAAAGACTAAAAACAAAAACTAATAATAATTATTTTGTTTCATGTTTATTCAGTTTTCATTCATTTCTTAGTAACATGTATAAAAATGTACATTTTGATAATTTAAATTTGCTAAATTAATTTTCTGTAAGCCATATATTTTAAAAAGAATACCTTAAAGAATAAGTATTTATTCCTGTTTAAATTAAATTAATTGTGGTAACAAATTCTTCTTTATTTGTTTTTAAAAGCACATTAATAAAATACTAACAATAAAACAATTAAAATGAGCGTAATTTTCTCCTGTTAATAATGTTTTTAAACTTCAGAGTTTTATTAATCAATTTATTGTCAGAAATTATTTTTATTTTTATGTCATTTTCGTTTTAAATCCCCGCGAGCAGCTGGAGAGAATCGACACAAAGAAAGTTTCCTGCCGGGCGAGCCTGAAGGAGGAAACAACGAACAAACCCGCAGAACCCTGCTTCAAGAACCGGAACCAAAGACGGGACCCGATTTAAGAAGAACCGGACCAGAACCAAAGAACGAATCACTTGAAGAATCACAATGAATGAACGAGTTTTATCTTCTGTTATTAATGATCTGATCATAAATCAGTTTATATATCTGCAGAATTATATATAAACAATAAATTCAACGATCAGTGACTGAACAGAGTTTTTAATTCCTCGTTTTAAAAACGGATTTAAATATAAAATAAAATAACATGTTTGGTTTTTGGACGCGGTCGACTCTGAAGACAAAGACTTCAGTTCGTCTGCAGCTGCTTTGACGTGACGACTCATTTACACTCCTGACAGGTTTCCCAGTGCGTGTGCGTGCGTGCATGTGCGTGTTGCTGCAGATGAATATGAAAATATCTGCAGCAGAGTTGTTTCATGTTTCGCTGCAGAAACTTGGAGGATTTCAGGCTGTTAATTGTCGTTTGTCTTTAATTAGTTTCAGAGTGTCTAAAATAATTCTGTTTGTGTTTTAGTCCCCCCCCCCCCCCCTCATCTCTGTGTTTTTTAATTGGCATATAGGGAGGCTTGTTTGTTTTTGTTGTCTGCTGTTTCTTAAATGTGTGTGTTCGTGCTCATGTGGCCCCCGGTGTCCCAACAAGCACTGCGGTAGGTGTTGGGAGGCGCGTTCTGTGGCAACAAACACACGACAACAAAATACACGGCGAGGCAACACACCCTGACACACAACCTGTTAGAAGCCGCCAAAAAACACGAAGACGTGCACACGCTGCTACACACTGAACGCACGCTCCAGTTGCTTCTCGTGTGGCGCCATCTCGTGGTCACGCGGGGCGCAGCAGACACCTGTGGAAACGCGTGCACGACTTTTATCTGAAAAACAACAACAACAACAACAAAAAAAACACAAACATCAGAATATTGTGTTTTTCTCATCCTGGTCTTAAAAGCAAAAGGTAGACGCCACTGTTCCTGTCTGTGACCGTGCTCATCTGTCTGTTAGCAAAATATCTCATCAACAACATGATCAAGAATGGTGAAATTCCCCAAATTTAAATATTTAATATTCACCTACAAGTCATTAAATTTTTGGAGTCATCCTGATTTAAAATGGCTGCCACAGCTAACAGAAAATCAAAAACACACATTGTCTACAACTCAGTCAGATTTTCAGGTGAGGAGGTAAAACTGGGCGTGGTAGTAGCTGAGAGTCATCCGCAACACAAACTCTTAGTGTGACGTGTTGTAACGCATTAACATTCGCACAGTCAAGTTTTCAATAAAACAACTTTATCTCAACATGAGATGATCTAAAACTGCCATGAAAGAATGGCGGGTGATAAGCATTCCTTCATTGCGTTTTAGGCTTTTATTTTGAAAGCTATAACAGGATGGAGAACCACGTCTGACGGTGTCGGGATTTGCGCGTTTGGTTAATATAAATAACTGGATTTCTGTGTTTAACTCTTCTTACTTGTGTTTTTATTTCCTGTTCAGCTCACCTGCGTCAACTGGCCACGCCCACTCTCACCTGTCACCGCTCAGCATTCATCACAGGTTCTGTCCTCTCTCGGTCCTCAGCAGCAGGGCACAGTTCTGGTTCCCCTTGTTCTTGGGGTCAGCAGGTGTGTGTGAGAGGAGCGAGTGGTGTCACATCTAGAGCCATGAAATAAAGCAGATTCCATCATCTTCTGCTTCTTCTGAAGTCAGGTCTCAGGGGCAGCAGCTTGCGCAGGGAGGTCCAGACATCTCTTCCTACAGCCACTTCTTCAGGACCCTAAGGTGTTCCCAGGCCAACTGAGGGACACAGTCTCTCCAGCGTGTCCTGGGTCTTCCTCGGGGTCTCCTCCCAGTCAGACATGTCCATGGAACATCTTTAGCAGATGCCCAGACCACCTCAACTGGCTCCTCTGGATGTGGAGGAGCAGTGGTTCTACTCTGAGACACTCCTGACTGAACTTCTCACCCTATCTCTAAGGGAGAGCTACCCTGTGGAGGAAACCCATTTCAACCGCCTGTGTCTACGATCTCATTCTTTCTGTCACTATCCAGAGTTTGTGACCATCGGTGAGAGTAGAAACGTAGACGACCGGAAAGAGCCTTGCCTTACAGTTCAGCTTCCTCTTCACCACAACGGACCGGCACAGAGTTCACAATACTGCAGATGCTGCACCAATCCGTTGGTCAATCTCACGCTCCATACTTCCCTCACTCATGACTGAAACCAAGAGATACTTAAACTCCTCCACTTGAGGTACAAAGTCACACTCCACCCTTTTCCAACTGAGGACCATGGCCTCAGATTTGCAGGTGCTGATCCTCATCCCAGCTGCGAACCACTCCAGTGAGAGTTGAAGACCACGGCACGATGACGCCAAGAGGACCACATCATCTGCAAAGAGCAGCGATGGAATCCTGAGGCCAACGAACCGGACTCCCCTCCGATTCCTGGCTGCACCGAGAAATTCTGTCCATAAAAGTAAAGAACAGAATCTGTGACAACGGGCAGCTCTGACGGAGTCCAACTCCCATGCTAAAGGGTACAGGGGCCTTGGAGCGGCTGTGGCTGAGTGGTTAGAGCAGTGTCCTCCAATACAAGAGTTGGGGGTTCAACTCCACCAGCAATCACATGCTGAAGTGTCACCGGGCAAGACACTGAACGCCTCATTGCCTCCGATGTGTGTCCCATCGGTGTATGAATGTGACAAAGCTATTCTTGTATAGATATAGTAGAGTGCTGTATGAACGGGTAAATGAGGGCACAGAGTACCGGTATCTTGATCAGATAGAAAAGGGTTACATCTATGTACCATTTACTGAACAACCCGCAGCAGTGGACCCCCAGTCCTCCTTGCGGAGCAACCCCCACTCAGTGTATCCCAAAGAACATGGTCCAACGTCTTAACCAATTCCACAAAACACATTTAGACTGGATCAACAAAATTCCATGGCCCCTCGAGGACTCTAGTGAGGGTGAAGAGCTGGTCCAGTGTTCCATGGTCAGGACAGAATCAATCATCAATCTACGACCTGGTGTCCTGGTGCCAAGTGCACTGATAGACTCCCTTATGTTCGAACACTAGCACATAAGTCCAACAACAGAACACCGCTCGGGTTCAGATCAGAGAGGCCAGTCCTCCCAATCCCACCCATCCAGGTCACAGTGTCATTACACATGTGGACATTGAAGTCCCCCAGCAGATTAAAGGAGTCTCCAGCTGGAGCACCATCCAGCACTGCTCGCCAAGAACTCCAAGAAACCCAGATACACTGAACTGCCGTTCAGCGCATTGGCACAGACAGTCATCAGAGCCTGTCCTCCCACCCCTCCACCTGAAAGCGCAAGGAAGCTGCTTTCTCATCTACCAGGGAAAACTCCAACACACAGGCACCAAGTTGGGGGCTAAGAGTAGACCCACACCAGCTCGTTGCCTCTCACCGTGGACAACTCCAGAGTGAAATAAGGTCCAGACCCTCTCAAGGAGATCAGTTCCAGAGCCGATGCTGTGCGTCGAGGTGAGTCCAGCTATATCTGATCAGTACCTCTCAACCTCACGCACAAGCTCAGGCTCCTTCCCCACCAGAGAGGTTACATTCCATGTCCCGAGAACCAGCTTTGATAATCCAGGGTCAGAGCGCCAAGGCCCCCGCTTTCAGCCACCGCCCATGGAGTCATGCACCCGACTCATATGGCTCCTCCTGCAGGTGGTGGGTCCACAGGAAGGCAAATCTATGTTACTTGTTTGGGCTGAGCCCAACCGGGCCCCATGGGTACAGACCTGGTCACCAGGTGCTTGGCGACAAGCCTCTCCCCTAGGCCTGGCTCCAAGGTGGGGCCCCCGTAAGCCAAGTCCGGGCAACGGACACTGAGCTCCTTGATTTTTTTGTCCATAAGTCTTCTAAATCGCTCTTTGTCTGTCCTGTCACCAACCAGTCTGCCCTGGAAGATCCTACCAGGGACAATTATAACTGTCCCAACAGCTCCTGGGACCAATCAGGTGCACAAACTCCTCCACCACGATAAGGTTTATATAAGATTCAAGGAGGAGTATAAACAGATGTTTATTGAAGTTTCACAGAGATTTCAGCAGCCCTTAGAGTAAATAAAAATAATATAAATATAGAATAAACACCAAAACTCAATCTTTTAGAGGAAAATGAAGTTTTATTATTTATTCAGATTTTTACTCCAGAAGCAGAAAAAAACAGAAAATGTTGTCGTGTTTGGGATAAACTGGACCACAGGTTCTAATGTTGAGCTCACACAGGGTTCTGTTGGTTCTTGATCCACTTCTTTCCCCACGTCCACCTCTGGAGTTCAGCATTTTTTATAGGCCCTCTTTCATGGTCGAGGGCAACCCTGCCTGTGTCTGTTTGTCCATCTGTTAGCAAAAGTCCTCACAAACCAGACAATCTGTTTCTACAGCTGATTCAAAATGGCCACCACAGCTAAACATAAACACAGAAATGGCTAACTCAGTCAGATTTACAGATATTGAAGTAAAATTAGGTGTGGTAGTGACTGAGAGTCATATCTAAAACATACTCTGGTCACAAACTAAAAGGCTGTTTTCAAGTTTGGACCAAAATGGCTACGACTCCATCATCACCAGTTCAAAGTGCATGAGAGGCGGCGACTCCTTCAAGGAAGGCCAGGCTTTTGGTTCTCATGAAGTCGTTTATTTTGTTTTATTTTATCCAGACGACATGACTTATACAAAAAAAAAAAAACCACGAGATTCATTTAAAATAATACATTAAAGCACGAGGATGTACAACTAAACAAACAACAAGTAAATAAAACGATAAAACAATCAATAAATTAAACAAATAAATAAATGTTTTGGTGAAGTAGCACCCAGATAAGCTACAGTTCTTAACAGTAACCTTTAATCTTCAAACACAACAGAACTGAACTGACCCTGGATCAGTCATCCGGTGTTTTTATTCATACAAAACAAAAACAAAAAAATTTAAATAAATTATTATTATAATTAAAGAAATCAACAAACTCAATGCTTTTCCACAGGAAGCCACCTTGAAGCGTGCATCCAGCTGTTTGTGACCCTAAACACATCATTTCAACATTTTTTAAATCTTTTTATTTTACGTCTAAAGCACATCTTGAGTATTCATGTCTCCAGGAGTTTTTTTCTTTTTTTTTTCCATTTTTTCCATTTTAGGCATGGCCTCATCATCTGAAGTTAAAAAAACGAATAAAAATAGACAAAACATAATTAATTTAAATTAACATACAACGTACGTCATCTGGCTGTTTTCCATTTTTCTGCGGAACATATTTTAAAAACTGATTTGGATTCAGTAATTTATTTACTGTAAAAGCAGTCAGTGTGACACAAAGTTAAAAAAAAAAAAAGATAAGAGACCTTATTTTACCAGTTTATGGGAGATCACGTCTAACTAGAGACAGAACTGGAAGCCTGAAGTTGAAGCCAGGCAAGACACGCCCCCTTGTGGCAGGCTTCAGTTCAGTTTTTTAAGCCCCGCCCCTCCATGTAATCAAATGGGACCTTTTCTTGATTAAAAAAAAAAAAAAAAAAAAAAGATAATTTTGTTCAGAAGCTGATTTTAGTTCTCACCTTATTGTTAGTTCAAATATGTGTTTTAAAGTAAAAAGTTAGATTGAGTTAGTTTTTTGAGGCCTAAAGAAAAGGGTGACGTGTGATTGACAGCTGGTCAGTGAGTTCAGGCGGTTCTTTCATATCGAGGGTTCAGAGCAGACTCTGGCTTCAAAAATACATTATTTCAGTTCCCCAACATAAAACAATCATTTTAGCTTCAAATCTTAATAAAAGGTGGAAACGGTTCATCCATTTTAATCAATGGGCTTCTTTAAAACCTCTCCCAGTTTCTACTGGACCAGAATCAGGTCTCCCTTACAGACACGTCCATCACAGGGTGGACGCAGAGACGGACCTCTGTTCGGATTAAAATCATCAGCTGATGCAACATTTAGGACTTTTGGATTCCAAAACAAAAATATCTAAATTAATGAGGACAAGGGATGCAGACTGGCCAATGTGGAATGTCCCTGCTGGGATGAGGAGACGTCTGTCCTACAGGGAGGAGACAGAGACGTCTGTCCTACAGATCAGGGACTTCAGCTTTTTAGAAAAACAGACTTTGGTGGAGTAAAAACATGTTTCATACGGTTCCTGTACAGAAAGTGTCAACGCCTCTGTTTGTTCCAGGTTTTCATCCATTTGATTGATACACCCTAAACATGGACCATCCTCAGAGCTGCAGACCCTCTCTCCAAGTGTCCACAGCTTTGAGGACATGACTTATAGACCATGTTCAGACTGTCCTCAGAGCTCACCTACCCTCTCATTAAGGGTCAGAGAACATCAGACTATCAGCAGAACTTCCTTAGATCTCATGAATGAAGGCCCACAGCTCTGAAGGCGTGGCTCCAACAGTGGACCACCCTCAGATGGTCCTCAGAGCTCGCTGACCCTCTCACTGAGGGTCTGCAGCTCCTCTTCCTTCTCTCTGTAACGTTCCAGTCCAGGATCCATCATGTTGCGGGACCCGTTCAGGAGGTTTGTGGGGTAGTCGAGGCCGCTGAGCTGGGCGTGGTGGAGCCAGCGCAGGTCGTCGCTCTCATGGGTGATGTAGCGCTCGTCCATTCGAGTCTCCAGGGTCCTCAGGTCCAACCACATCTGATAGTCCTTGTGAAGAAAATAAAGACACTTTACCCTTCAGGACTGTGTAGATTATCTTCACTGTGAGCAAGAAGCAGAAGGTGCAGCTCTTCTGCGCCTTAACGAGACGTGTTTTACCCAGAGTTGAGTTAGAGATGCTCACCCTGAGAAAACAATACGTCAACATTAAAAACATTTCTGTAAACCATGCATCCATCAACTGATCTGCTCCTCTGGACCAACCACCACTCCCTCAGTACTTCATCCCTCATCAGGCCACGCCCACCTCCTGCTCCCCCAGTCACTCTGCTCATCAGTCCCTCCTCTGCCAGTCATCGTCCACACATCAGCAGCTCAGGACTGGATTCAAATCCACAGTTCAGCCTCCTTGTGCTCTGTTGATCTAGTAAGGATGCATCTACCTCAATCCAAGGAATTAGATCATGGAATAATCTGGAGAGTGATGTTAAAAATGCCAGAACAATGTGTATGTTTAAGAGAATGATCAAAGTTGGTTTGTTAAAAAAAAAAAAAGAAAGAAATAGCTTAATGTGTATTTGTGTGAATTGTTGCTTGAGAAGGAGTTATTTTAGTTTTTGTTATTTGAAGATTATCGTTTGATTTTTTTTTTGTAAAAAGGGGCAGATATAAGATTTTTTTCTTCTTTCTGCTGCCTTTCATTTTATTTGAGATTGCATTTCTTCTTGTATATAGAATTGTTTTGTTTAAAAAATGAATAAACTTTATAATACAGGTGGTCCTCGACTTACGAACGGGTTCCGGACCTAAGAACCGTTCGTAGGTCGATACCGCCGTACGTCG